>JAWPHD010010128.1:0-96835 GCA_037043455.1 Cyrtodaria siliqua | reverse complement strand
TCGGATACGAACTATGCAATACGAACTACGTAACCTAAAACTACGCTGGAGGGATATACATATCATTTGTATATATACATATCATTTGTATATCATATATATATATATATATATATATATAACTGTATAAATGTTTCTTTCCCCATCTATATATATATATATAGATGGGGAAAGAAACATTTATACAGTGCTACTGTAGCACTGTATAAATGTTATTTTCCCATCTATTAGTTTATTCCAACATTTTCGTATCCCCTCGGGGATCCAGTGCTTTTTGAAAGGTATTTTGTAGATGTATGTATTTTCTCACCCTTATATATATACGAGAGGTGCCCCACTTATATTTGAACACTTTTATTGTGTAACTGAATAAACTATCTTGAAATTCTCGCCGAATATGTTGATTGTAATGTCAAGTCTAATGATTCCTTCGATATGAAACATTATGACATGCACTATTATGTGCTTCCTAATGTTGCATAAAAATAATATATTTTTTTACCAAAGATATCTTTATAAGGTATATAATATACATATCAGATATACATCAACAATAACTGTTCATGTTTTTATATCACAAAATATGATTAAAATAGTTATTTTGGTTAATTTATAAAATTATCAGTAACATACTAGCAAACTTTCCTATTATCTGTCAATGTTTTAATATTGCGATAAAAAATCGAGCTTTTAATTCGGCATCTATATTTTTGTCTTAAAATAAAACATACGATCATATTTAAATAATTAACACAGGTTTAAACAATTATGATATGCATTTAGTGCAATTATCTGGTTTAAGGTAAAAACTCCACGGCAACAGCAACATATAAGTTTAAAATTACAAAATAGTGTACACCTTATTCAAAATGTAATTTAAAAAGAACCGCGTGAAATTGGATATTATTTTTAAATGCATACGTTCTAAATGACAGTTTCACATCATTAAATCACGCATTTTTTATGATAAACACTTCCGATGAAAACAAACATCTTAAACAAAAGTGTTCAATTATAAGTGGGGCACCTCTCGAATATATAACCAAACAGGCAGCATTAGTAGGCAACATAAGTAAAACACAAAGATGCTCGTGTATATATAAATACAAAAAAAAATAGCCTAGAAAGCCACAAAGAAGGTACTCAATGATTTGGCAGAAGCCAGAGCAACAAGAGAATAAAACATTGAGGGCACGACAAGACAAGATTGCAGACAAACATCAAACGTCACCGTCCTTTTGGGCTTTAGGTAAAACTTCAAATTCATTGTCTTTCAACAGATATGTAATAACCCAGAGATGGTGAACTTCCTCTTTTAAATTGAAAATCGTCGAAATTTTACGAATTCACTGTCTAGATTTTTTTCTTTCTTAAAAGACGTCTCTACTATTTTCAGTGAATTGGTATTATCAAAATATCACATTGTGTCATACAAGATGTTGTGTTATTTGAGTTGTATACGTATGAAAGACAGACATATCTTACTGCAATTGTATACAGCAGATAATATAGCATTTTGAATAAGGTCACATACTCCGTGATCAAAATATTTATCATATAGCTACAACATTTCAGAAAGTATTCGATGCCGATGCTAATGAGACTCATGTTTGCATAAATATAAATTAGATTTCATAAAAAGTAGATAAAAAAACGCCGAAAAGGAAATGTAGTATTCAAGGACCACAGCCAACCACAAACAGGCACAGAAACAAAAAACAACTACAAAGATGAATAAAAGGCAAAACATCACAATTGAATTGAATTGGATTTTATAGTCGCACCAACAGCTATGTTCATTTGGCGACTTTCCAGCTTCCATTGGTGGAGGAAGACCCGAGGTGCACCTCCAGGCAATTTTCGTGCACGGGCGGGCACCTGGTCAGAACCACCGACGTTCCGCAAGCCAGCCAAAACATCAGAAACATAAAAGGGTTTGCAATAGGGCTACCGCCTTGGAACGGTCAGTGGGCAAAAAAGGCCACTGGGGTTTAAAACAGGTTCTAGGGTGCACCAAACTTCAATCTTACCCTGTTATCATCCCAATAAACGAGACAGTACAAATAAAGATATCCCCGCCAGGTTAAATTCTCTAACAAACAAGGCACCATTAATAGGCAAAATAGGCAAAACACAAATTTATCATGTATATATATAAAATATAAAAGACAAAAGCCTAGGATGCCATAAAGTAAGTACTCAATTACTTGGCAGAAGCCAAAGCAACAAGAGAACAAACCGTTAAGGGTAAGACAAGATTTAAGACACACATCAAACGCTACCGTCCTAAGGATTTAGGTAGACGTCATCATAGGGTCTATATATCCGGTCATCGCATAATCAAAGAGGAAAGCATAGTGGCGAACTGTTAATGGGTCAAACACTAAACATGCAGTGCGCTACAAAATGATAGGGTTATAACCTCTATTGATAAACCTTTTAGCAAGTTTAATAAAGAGTATATGAAAGTGATTATGACCTAGGATCTTACGAAATTTATAAATCACATCACCATAGATCGAGGATGCAAATCCATTTTTTTATTCTGTATTTCTGATGACCTATGTCTTTCTTGTCAGCAACTTTTTATTCGGTAACCTTGTCGTCATGGTCTTTATTCTGTTTCGCTTGAAATCTGATACAACTCAAAATCGGTTTGCCCACTGCAGTGTAACTTTATAAATGCGCCACATGTGCAGTAAGTGATAGATATGAACACCCTCCTTCAACTGATGTAGGAGGAGTTCCTTTCATTTACAAGAGGAGTGCAGTCGGATACGGGTGGTATGACTTTACATATCCAGCTTTTTCAAATATGTTGCTTAAAAGTACTTTGGCTCTGCTTGTGGTGAAAAGAGAAGTGTATCTTATTCAAGAAAAACTACAGGCCCCCGTTTAACTCCTTATTTTGTTTTTCACATTCAGTATTAAACACTCCATCTTTAAAAGCTGGATGAATATTCTGGCTCGAAGACCCAAAACTTATTTTGGTACTGTTAATCCTACAATACTAATGTGGCATACATATTGCACTCACGTTTTCTCAGTATGACTGCCATGTTTAGCGCTATGAAGACAAATTCGAGATCTTCGGTATTTCGCGTTTTCTACCGTCTCACCACTGTTTTTGTACTCCGATGTAGTTTTGATGAACCACTGGTCGTGCAGTACATTTTACATTTTCTTCTGAAATTCCTCTTTTATATTTTTTTAGGGGCGGCATAAGATTTTTTTAAAAACTAAAACGTTGATATCATTGAATTCTTTAGAATCCATCTTGAAGAATGAGGGAAGACCGGTGCGCTAGGGAGTTATACGGTATTTAGACTTTTTGTTATTTGCCGCCTTAAGCCAGTCTGGAAATTTATTTTTTCAACTCTATACATTTTTCATATTGTTCTTTCCGACAAGGCATATGTGCCTTTTGTTAGGAAGATGCGCGGGACTTTTTGATACTTCTTTGCGGAAGGGGTTCAACTTTTATATCAGTGCGAGCTATAAATGATGTAAACCCGACTGAAACATACAATACAAGATATATTGCGCTTGGTGGTTTTGGGGTAAATGGGTCGAAAGTCAAGGTCACAGTGACCTTTTAATGAAAATGAATGAAATCTGGTTTCATCTGTATCTTAACGATTGCAAGAATTTAATTCATATTTTCTGTGTAATGATAACTAAGAGGTATATATATCCCTATTGATGTTGGAGTCAATAACCCAGAGGTTAATGTGACCTTTAAATGAAAGTTGGTTTCCGTTCATTTTAAACATGAACATTTGATTGAACTATGATCCTTGAATGCTATATTACCTGTTCGACTTTTATAAGGATTATTATTGTGTACAGATAGTATCTGCATTGGTATGTAAGACTCTGTTTTGGTGTCCCTGATCCTGTCATTAGTTACACATTTCCGAAATGTTGAGGTATTCATATGAAAAAAGAGGGGTTTACTCGGACTTTATCCTCAATCTTTATATGAAAAATGAAAATATTAGACCATAATTTAAATTATATGTATCTCTGTTGGTGTTTTAAAATCAGACAGCACCAAAGGAAGATACATAGCTGTACTCAAAAAATAAACATGTTGCTAAACATCATCCTATGTGTGTATCTTTCCTTTCAGTCACATGAAGCTAATGAAGATAAGTTCAACATTTTAAACATGTCCAGGAAAACTGCTTGAATATTGTTTTAAGAAAACATTTTCTGCTGGGAGACAATTCAAACAACTCAACATATATGTAAAATGCCACAAATGCTGGTGCCTCGACATGCAAGCGTATACTTATATAATGTGATGTGCTATCTTTAAGACAAAGAGATTGAAACGTATTGCAATCAGCATTGCGGCGTTTCCATCGTTGCGTTCTTTTGAGAACTGGTGGCCGATATTTTCCAGAAATATTGGAAAATGGCACTTCCACATGAAACGTGTTGGATCGAATACTAGTATGGTTTAATTCAGTGATGAATGAAAGCCTGTAGCCAGAAGTAAATCTGTATGCGATGTGTTTACCTTTGTTTCCGTTATCGTTCATATCCTTACAACCAGATGTATGAGTGTGCATTCAAATCACCTAGGGTTTATCAAGTTGACGGTAATTGAGGAAAAACGTCTGCTGGTATATATCTTTCGAGTATTGGTGTTAAGTATAAAGAGCAAACTTTAATAACTATGTGCCTTCTAGTATTGACATCAACAGCTTGGGAATAAGTTGCTAATGCAAAGGTACTGTGAGGAATGTTTTGAATCACAATACTTTAAACTCCTTCAGTAGCTCTGCCATTTGCATCTCAAATAGAGTTTCTGGTTTTGCCTTCTCGTTTGTCTGTTTGCGTGTTTGTTTTTGTGTTTTGTGGTTGACTGTCGTCCTTGAATGCTGTTTTCCCTGTCCGATATTTTTATCTGTCTTTATATGTTATGGATGGTTCTTTATCACTAGTCTTCAAGAATGTGTATTGAAGGCAAAATTCAATAGGAGTGTGTTTATCTGAAGAAACTAACTCGCCAAATAACGGCAAAATTACATTACAAAACCGTGTATCAAAACTCTGAAAAGGTCATATAATAATGTTGATGATTAAAAGTAAAGATTTTATTCACGGGTTCTAAAAATACCGTGACTGAATATGCGTAAAATGAATTATGAGTTGGTAACTCTTAATTCGGCGCTCCAGTTTCAGGATTTAGCCTGTCTGGTTAAAACCGTTTATAGTATTTCTATTGAATTTGGAGTTTGAATTCACAAAATATGTATGTTATATATATATATATATACCTCGTCGTCAGTAGGTTTAGAAACGGTGTACATATGACATCAACAATAGCTGTTATTGGCGGGATAGCTACTTTAAAGGTAGGTTGATTTAATCTAATTTGGTGAAAGCATCGACAGTTCCATTGGATGATCTGAGTTATGCGTTACCGAGGTACGGGTGTCAACGGGGTCTTGGACTTAACGGTCTTCGGAAATTGCACATCCGCTGATGGGACGTCCATTTCCAGCAGGTCTGCAGACAGACTGCGCTGCCTTATTGGATCATCAGACCCTTTTGGTTGCATCCCTGAAATGGGAGCAGGTGCCATGTCTTTGGTGGCAAGCTTACATTGGGTTGAGTATTACCAGAGCTCGCCATCTTCGGTGGACTTTGAGTAACACCAGAGTCTGCCGATTCCTTGATAGCTACTGCAGATGTAGAGAGCAGATATTTGGAATAGTGTTTAGCTTCATAAGTACAGCAATTTTTCTATTATTTGGGGCGCTTGTTTCAGCCAAAGTTTTTTTGGACTTTTAAGATAAAATTAATATACTACCTAAATAAGATGTATATCAGTGAAACAGACATTTTTAGTGGTAAAATACTTTATTTTTCAAAATCTGTTGAGAAATAAAAATTTCATGTGCGAAAGCTGTTTTTGTTGGGTCATTTTCAATGCAAAATTCTTCTGCTTGAAAAACTTGAAAAATATATTTTTTTAGAAACTGTGTCCAAAAACGGTTGTAAATTGTTCGTTATCAGTAAATTAAAACACCCTGAAAGTTTTATAGCAAAATATGAAGGATTACTGAAGTTATTTGAAATTTCGTAATTTTCTGCTGTCCCATCAACAAGGAATTTACATAGGAAAAGCCCCATCAAAAAAACATTTTGGCTGTAAAATATTTATTTCTCAACCGATTTTCAAAAGTAAAGTAGTTTTATTTACCACTAAAAATGCCAGTTCTAATGATATATAACTGATGCACGTATTATTTAAATTGCTCAAGTTACTTCAGAAAAACCTTTGGCTGAAATAAGCGCCCCAAACAATAGGCATAAATCACTGCGGACTTTTGATAAATGTTTTTGATGTAGAAAGAACAGATGTTTGGGACTGAGAATAGGTTTTGGGCGTGAATAGATTATTGATAGCGATTGTAAATTCTGTTAGTTAAGGTATTTGGCCAGGTTCTAACAAGTTTTAACCTCAATATACCGGTAGATTTCTTCTTGATAACCTTACTCGCATCGGCATTAGTTTGCCTGATGGAATAGTTCGAGTAAGGTTCTCAACAAGTTTTCTAGCTTCTGGAAAGGATATATATTGCTTTCTATTTTCACTTTCTGAATTGCTCTTTCGTCCGTCCATCTTGGACAATCCTTAGAGAGAGGCTTGTGTTTCCCCTTGGAATTTAATCAAGATGTGGGCTCTTTTCAGTCGGAAAAGTCGATGTGACCTTGTTCGCCACAGCGTTCAATAACGGGAACTCTCTTGGGTCTTTCAAGATGATGTTCTGAACGTTGGCAATTGAGGCAATCGGAGATGTTTTTGAATACAGGAATCAACTGGTAGAACAATATATCCAGTCCTGACAGTCTTAGGATACAAGTTTATTTAAATCTCAAGGCCATATGGGCATAAGAGTTAAACTAGAAATGAACATACAACAGAGCTTGGTAAAAAACATAAATAAAAATAAAACACATATAAAACTACAAATTGGTTTGAAAAACACAATAAAATACATAAAAGATATCCTAATTAGTAATAATGAGAGGAATGTATTAAAGAAGATGGTTCATTTTAATTGAAGCATAATTGATTTAAAAAAACTTGATTATTTTATCAAAGTAGTTCTATCAGTATTACACGCAAGCTTCTGAAATTTTAGAACATATGGGTTGCGATAGTAAATGGGATCTATATGTTTTTTTCTCTTTGAGTTTTGAAAAAAAAGTACAGTTGAAAAGATAATGAAATTCATCACATCTTTTTTTATCAGGAATATGTGCGCTGAAGAAAGTTAGCACGAAAGTATTATTAGCAGGGGCGTTCCTGGGTCTAATTTATGTATACGCACCATCGAGTTTTGGATTCACAAATGTGCCTAACCCCCCTATACCTTCAGTTTTTATTGCATTTTTCGCATTTTTAGCCTTTTTTATTTGTTTGCTTCTTTAATAGCCTTTACGCACGTGCGTCAGTGCGTATGCCCAGGTACGCCCCTGATTAGGAGTGAAAATGACACTCTGTCGTGAACTCAAACGTACTCCTCAGTCACAGATTAAGTCATTTCCTCAGAGTGCACATGGTCCAGTTCCCTAGAACGTATTACACCCTTTAAGGAGTCTAGAGATATATGCGGTATCACCTCAACATATACTTGGGTACTTTTTTCTTTCGAAGAAACATTTTTAAACTACAGCTAGAAATGGACATCTGGGTCGACCCCCGTCTATAGGTGAATTTGTTTGTGATAAGACTTCGATAAAGAAAGTAAATTGAAATATGTGGCTCCAAAATTACAGCGCCATGTCGATATTGAAATGCGTGGCACCAAAATTACAGCGCCATGTCGATATTGACCTGTGTTGCACCAAAATTACAGCGCCATGTCGAATGGGCAAAGAATATCTGAGAGGGGTCACATATTATGTTAGTTGGAGACTTCGTCGCCGAGAGATGATATTTTACACTTACACAATTACAACCGTGTCCTTATCGTGTTTCTTATCTGACATGAACAATAGTCTGCACGTAGCTTAATCTCACATACATAAGTGTATTAACATGGCCACGTTTTCTTCCGGAGTTGGCATAGTCCTGTTATGTATACAAGGTATGTGTTGTTTTACTGGAATTATTATTATTTATTTATTTATTTAAATGACGAGTTTATTGTTTTGTTTTTTCTGAATCAACAATAACGTATTTCGTCGCCGAACGAATGTTTGCCTTTAAATTATTTTTGAATGTGTTTGTGGTATGTATATGTATTTCGTATATATATATATATATATATATCGTATTTCGTCACATATCTAGTATTATGAAATCCAAAACCACAGAACGTATTAAATATTAGAAATATTAAAATACGTACGAATGTTCCGGCTGACTGGGGGTCTGGGGAGCAGTACATCATAATCGATAAAGGAGGGGTATGCATATGGTTTCCGTGAGAAGCTTATTAAATAACCTAATTAGAGATGTTATGAAATTGTCCATACTGGCAATTGAATTTACCACGAGTTTTACAATGAAAAGTGTGTCATATGCTTGCTATAATTCTACTTACTATAATTCTACTTGATGCAGGTGTGAGCGCCATCTCGTGTCCGTCTGGATTTGAATCGCATGGGAGCAGTTGCTATTTCTTTAGTCATGGTATAGAAACTTGGACTGGGGCTTTCGTAAGTTCAACGATATTGATGCTTACCTAATATTGAAAACGTGCCAGATAATAATAATAATAATAATAATAATAATAATAATAATAATAACAACAATACAATAATCGAACAACGTATTAAATACAATTCAAACATTTGAATAATAATAATCATAACTATTGAACAAATTGAACATGCTAAAATTAAACAGCGTAAACATGTTTACAGGATTCATGCAAACTGTTTAACGCCAAGCTGGTAGAAGTGAACGATGAGGTTGAAAATGCCTATCTGTCTAACAAAGCCTCAACACTAGGAGGTACGTAGACATTTTTATGCAATCAATACGGTCTTGAAGGCGAGACACCAATCTGTCAACGTCTAGGTCATCGTCTCAGAAAGTAGTCTGCGATCACATGGTAATTTGCCACATGACCGTAGTTAAAATCACAGGTTGCTGTATCGGTGTTGGGAACTAAAAAATATATATTTTTTTTTTTTAAAAAATAACGTGTTATTTGTTGAAAGCAAAGATATTTTAAGTTTTCCTGAAAAAAATGTCCCAGAGTGTTGTAGTTAGAGACAAGGTGTGAATCTCCCTCTGGTCAACATGTTTACCTGTTTTCATCAATTATTTCACTGGTCAAATTCCGAGAATTATCCACAAATCTAGGCTGGTTGGAACCGCAGATGTATGTCGTTCTCGAAACCGAAACCCGAAAACAATTCAAAATGCTTCGAAAAAACGCGATTTCCCAGCAGGTATACATGACTGTGGAACAAAAAAACCCACATATTCACCGTAATTTGGTGGCGATTCTCCGAATTTATCAGGATCAATCAATATCAAACCGAGATGTTTTCAATAGCGGAACAAGTGATATGCATAAATACCACGCTTACCTTATTAAAATGGCTGTAATTGACGAGAAATCGTCAGTTTAGAATATTCACTCAACCGTCTGCTACATTTGAATAGTCTAGATCTTCTGCGACGCTTGCTTTTTTAACGTTTCCCTTTGTCTTTAAAAAAGCCAGCGTCGTACAGCATCTAGACTCTACACTCTCCATTCACAGTCTAACCTTAATCTCTCGACTCACAGTCTAACCTTACTTTCTCTACTCGCAGTCTAACCATACTTTCACCACTCACAGTCTAACTCACAGTCTAACCTTACTTTCTCCACTCACAGTCTGACCTTACTATTCTACACACAGTCTAACTTACTTTCTCTACTCACAGTCTAACCTTACTTTTCGACTCACAGTCTAACCTTACTTTCTCTACTCACACTCTAACCTTACTTTTCCGCTCACAGTCTAACCTTACTTTCTCCACTCACAGTCTAACCTTACTTTCTCTACCGCAGTCTACCCTTACTTTATCCACAGTCTAACCTTACTTTTTCCACTAACAGTCTAACCTTACTTTTTCCACTCACAGTCTAACCTTACTTTCTCTACCGCAGTCTACCCTTACTTTATCCACAGTCTAACCTTACTTTTTCCACTAACAGCCTAACCTTACTTTTTCCACTCACTGTCTAACCTTACTTTCTCCACTCACATTCTAACCTTACTTTCTCTACTCACTGTCTAACCATACTTTCACCACTCACAGTCTAACCTTACTTTATCCACTCACAGTCTAACCTTACTTTCTCGAATCACAGTCTAACCTTACTTGCTCCAATCACAGTATAACCTTACCTTCTCCACTCACAGTCTAACCGTACTTTCTCAAGTCACAGTCTAACCTTACTTTCTCCACTCACAGTCTAACCTTATTTTCTTCACTCAGTCTAACCTTACTTTCTCCACTCACATTCTAACCTTACTTTCTCTACTCACTGTCTAACCATACTTTCACCACTCACAGTCTAACCTTACTTTATCCACTCACAGTCTAACCTTACTTTCTCGAATCACAGTCTAACCTTACTTGCTCCACTCACAGTATAACCTTACCTTCTCCACTCACAGTCTAACCGTACTTTCTCAAGTCACAGTCTAACCTTACTTGCTCCACTCACAGTCTAACCTTACTTTATCCACTCACAGTTTAAACTTACTTTCTCCACTCACAGTCTAACCTTACTCGCTCCACTCACAGTCTAATCTTACTTTCTCCACTCACAAGCTAACCTTACTTTCTCCACTCAAAGTCTAACCTTATTTTCTCAACTCACAATCTTACCTTATTGTCTCAACTCACAGTCTAACCTTACTTTCTCCACTCACAGTCTAACCTTACTTTCTCCACTTATCGTCTAACCTTAGTTTCTCCACTCACAGTATAACCTTACTTTCTCCACTCACAGTATAACCTTACTTTCTCCACTTATCGTCTAACCTTAGTTTCTCCACTCACAGTATAACCTTACTTTCTCCACTCACAGTATAACCTTACTTTCTCCACTCACAGTTTAACCTTACTTTCTCACATCACAGTTCAACATTACTTTCTCCACTCACGGCTCTAAATAACCTATACTGTGTTGATGAGCCGTTAAACAACCTTCAATTCAATTCCACTCAGTGTCTAACCTTACGTTTTAACCTCACAGTCTAACCTTACTTTTTCTACTCACATTCTAACCTTACATTCTGCACTCACAGTCTAACCTTACTTTCACCACTCACAGCCTAACCTTACTTTCTGCACTCACAGTCTAACCTCACTTTCACCACTCACAGTCTAACCTTACTTTCTCACCTCACAGTCTAACCTTACTTTCTCAACTCACAGTCTAACCTTACTTTCTCCACTCACAGTCTTACCTTACTTTCTCCACTCACAGTCTTACCTTACTTTCTCCACTCACAGTCTAACCTTACTTTCTCAACTCACAGTCTAACCTTACTTTCTCCACTCACAGTCTTACCTTACTTTCTACGCTCACACTCTGACCTTACTTTCTCCACTCACAGTCTAACCTTACCTTCTCCACTCACAGTCTAACCTTACCTTCTCCGATCACAGTCTAACCTTACTCTCTCCGCTCACAGTCTAACCTTACTCGCTCGACTCACAGTCTAACCTTACTTTCTCCACTCACAGTCTAACCTTACCTTCTCCACTCACAGTCTGACCTTACCTTCTCCGCTCACAGTATAACCTTACCTTCTCCACTCACAGTCCGACCTTACTTTCTCCGCTCACAGTATAAGCTTACCTTCTCCACTCACAGTCTAACCATACTTTCTCCACTCACAGTTTAACCTTACTTTCTCCACTCACAGTCTAACCATACTTTCTCCACTCACAGTCTAACCTTACCTTCTCCGATCACAGTCTAACCTTACTCTCTCCGCTCACAGTCTAACCTTACCTTCTCCGATCACAGTCTAACCTTACTCGCTCGACTCACAGTCTAACCTTACTTTCTCCACTCACAGTCTAACCTTACCTTCTCCACTCACAGTCTGACCTTACTTTCTCCGCTCACAGTATAACTTTACTTTCTCCACTCACAGTATAACCTTACTTTATCCACTCACAGTCTGACCATACTTTCTCCACTCACAGTTTAACCTTACTTTATCCACTCACAGTCTGACCATACTTTCTCCACTCACAGTTTAACCATACTTTCTCCACTCACAGTTTAACCTTACCTTCTCCACTCACAGTCTAACCTTACCTTCTCCGATCACAGTCTAACCTTACTCTCTCCGCTCACAGTCTAACCTTACTCGCTCGACTCACAGTCTAACCTTACTTTCTTCACTCAGTCTAACCTTACTTTCTCCACTCACAGTATAACCTTACTTTATCCACTCACAGTTTAACCATACTTTCTCCACTCACAGTTTAACCTTACTCTCTCCACTCACAGTCTAACCTTACTCTCTCCGCTCACAGTTTAACCTTACTTTATCCACTCACAGTATAACCTTACTTTCTCCACTCACAGTTTAACCTTACTTTCTCCACTCACAGTCTAACATTACCTTCTCCGATCACAGTCTAACCTTACTCTCTCCGCTCACAGTCTAACCTTACTCTCTCCGCTCACAGTCTAACCTTACTTTCTCCATTCACAGTTTAACCTTACTTTATGCACCCACAGTTTAACCATACTTTCTCCACTCACAGTCTAACCTTACTTTCTCCACTCACAGTTTAACCTTACTTTCTCCACTCACTGTCTAACCTTATTTTCTCCACTCACTGTCTAACCTTATTTTCTCCACTCACTGTCTAACCTTACTTTATCCACTCACAGTTTAACCTTACTTTCTCCACTCACTGTCTAACCTTATTTTCTCCACTCACAGTATAACCTTATTTTCTCCACTCACTGTCTAACCTTACTTTCTCCACTCACAGTATAACCTTACTTTCTCCACTCACAGTTTAACCATACTTTCTCCACTCACAGTATAACCTTACCTTCTCCACTCACTGTCTAACCTTACTTTCTCCACTCACAGTCTAACCATACTTTCTCCACTCACAGTCTAACCTTACTTTCTCCACTCACTGTCTAACCTTACTTTCTCCACTCACAGTCTAACCATACTTTCTCCACTCACAGTCTAACCTTATTTTCACCACGTACAGTTTAAATTTTCTTTCTCCATTCACAGTCTAACCTTACTTTCTCCACTCACAGTATAACGCTACTGTCTCCATTCACAGTGTAACCTTACTTCCTCCACTCATAGTCTAACCTTGCTTTCTCTACTCACAGTGTAGCCTTACTGTCTCTACTCACAGTCTAATCTTACTTCCTCCACTCACATGCAGATGACTGGTGGATCGGTCTGACAGACAAGCTGATAGAAGGAGAGTATGTGTGGGAGACGAGTTTGTTGGAGCTGATGCCCGAGGATTTCTCTTACTGGGGGACACGCGAGCCCAACGGTCAGAACAACGAGAACTGCGTGTTCTATGACCCGTCAAAACATTATAAATGGGCAGATGGAGCGTGTTCAAGAACCGAGCATTACATTTGTGAAATGAACGGGTAAGGTTTGTGTGCATAGCATTACATTTGTGAAATGAACGGGTAAGGTTTGTGTTTATAGTTTTATCAATAAGAATTTTAATTTAAAATTTATAGTCAGATTCGTTATACTAAATATGGATGTCCATGCCCTTATATAGTAGTTATGGGTTGCAGTTTTAGTGGATTAACTATTTAGTGGATTTGGTGATCTGCACGGCGTCTGTCTGTTGACATATCCGAACTGTCAAACCGGTTCGAGATACTTTAAAGGGACACACGGCAGTCTTGATTTTTTTCAAAAAAATCGCGGCGTCCATAAGTTTTCCTCCCACCTTCACGACATTCCCTATACACACAATCTGAGTAGTTATGAACATTCATGAGAATTTTTTTTTTACTTATGTCATCTCTTTTTTATTTATTTTTTAAACCGCCCGTCTTATAATAACAGCAACTTGCAAATACAGAGGATGTAACCCCCATTCCCCCACCGAATACTGAATACTCCTTATTTTAGAGACCGAGTACTGCATACTATTTAGTTCTAAGTATAAAATTACAAAGGGCAATAACTCTAATTTGAATGATGACCTAAAACACCTTAGAGCCGGGATCTGCTAGATGAATGAAGGCCCGATTATCAAAATTAGACCTTTATTTACATTTTATGATTTTTTGTACATATTCGGTTTTTAAAAATACATTTTATGGGGACAGAACTGTCTTCAACCACAGTCAATCGTACCGCCGTACCCTTATCACAATTGTAATTCCGAAAATAATAAATTTATATATATTTAATATATCTAAACTTTATTTGCAGGGTGGATGGAAGTGAAATTATCGGATAAGTATCTACGATGTCCGGTGTAATATTTGTCTTCAGAACTATTAAATACAGTGCATATTGGCATACATGTAAGCATGTTATCTTTCACATACCATGCATGTTGGATGTGTCCCTAGTCTCGGCCAGCTAGACCGTATCATGCATATGTCTTACTTGCAGATATCGGTCTGGGCAGATTAGGTCATTTAAAGCGCCCACTAGCGATTAGTCCAATTTATTCGCGCGGTTTTTTCACGTGCATAAAGTTGACGTTTGCGTGACGTCATGTTGTAAATAAACGTACAACGTCAATTGTTGATGCACCTGTTACCATTTTTGACGTCACATGCTGCTTCTCAAAAGTTGAAAGTAAGAAATTATTATGAAATTAATTTGGAAATAAGTGTTTTGAAAGTCTCGTTGAATCTCTCAAAATCTCGCCAAAATCGCCCAGCCCAGAACGTTAGGGCGATTTTAAATGTCCTATTTTCCCAAGGCCCTGGTTCTGGATCCGTGTAGCATAGCGTAACGAAGAAATCAGAAGCGGGCCGGGTGACCGAGGCTAGATGTGTCCCGTAGAGACGTTACACAATCAGACGTTACACAAGCTGATCCCTTTTCTGCCGTGTAGCCCAAGTAAAATATTCACTAGAGCCATTACTTACAGTTTTAGAAAAGAATGCTTCTTAAACACTTTGAGGGTTCTATGCCTTTTGGTATCTAAGTAACACAATAAACAAGAGGCCCAAATGAATCGCTCAACTGATGGCCTTGTCCATTTAGACACTTGTAACAGGCCAAATTTGACCGTAGAGTCACTATTTGAACATACGGTAGAGGATCATGAGCTTATGGTAAATGCAAAATATTAAACCTCTGGCTTGTGTAGTTTCAGAGAAGAATTATTTTTAAAGGTTCTCCTATATAACTCTGTGTAAAACTGTTATCAACATGGTGGGGCCAAATTTCGCTTATCTGACCTCATTGTGACCATTTCAAACTTTGTAGAGTACCGTAAGCTTATGGTACATGAAAAATATTAGACCGCTATCTCTTGTAGTTTCAGAGACTATTTTAGCTCTGCAAGCCCTTATGGGATGGTGTGTTGTCCGTCGTCCATCCGTCCGTTAACTTTTACCTCGTTAAGACGATAGCCTCATAGGGCCTTCATTTTTCAACTAATCTTTACCAAACTTTACCAGATTGTTAATATAAATGGAAGCTTGGACAAGTTCGAAAACTAGCCAGATCGGACCAGGAACAGCGGAGTTATGGCCCTTGATTTAGTTAAAAATGCAATATTTTGCCTCGTTAAGGTGATAGGTCCTTCATTTTTCATCCGAACTTTACCACACTTTACCAGACTGTTAATATCAATAAGTTCTAACAAGTTCGAAAGACCAGTAAGAGCGGAGTTATGGTCCTTGATTTAGTTAAAAATGCTATATTTTGCCTCGTTAAGACGATAGAGCCTTCATTTTTCATCCGATCTTTACCAAACTCTACTATCAATTAAGGCTCAGACAAGCTCGTAAACCAGCCATCTCGAACCAGTAACAACGGAGTTGTGGAGTTGTGGCCCTTGAATGAGTTAAAAATGCTATATTTTGCCTCGTTAAGACGATCGGGCCTTCATTTTTCATCCGATCTTTACCAAACTGTACCAGATTGTTAATATCAATGAAAGAACCGATAAGTTTGAAAACCAGCCAGATTGAACAATTTAGGCATGAGTTATGGCCCTTGATTTTCTGAAATATACTATATTTTGGTCTCATTAAGACGAAAGGGCCTTCATTTGGCCGGATTTCAGTGAAACTTTTCAGGGATGATCAGTACCAAGCCTAGTTGTACATATCGTCACCGTGTTCCGGTTGAATGATTTTGGAGGAGTTATGGCCCTTTAAACGTTTTAATACACAAACTTTGTCCTGATTAGTTCTCCTGAACCCCTGGCCGGATTTAAACGAAACTTTTTAGGGATGATCAGTTCCAGGTCTAGTTGTGCAAATCACCTCGTGTTCCGGTTGAATGATTTTTGGCAGAGTAATGGTCCTTTAAAGGTTTTATTTGTTTGTTTGTATGGTGTTTTACGTCATTTTCAACACATGTAAGGTTATATATGACGGTAAATTTTTTTTGTGGTGGAGGCAGACCACCCACTTTTCCTGGGTAGAACCAGTACTGTACATCTCCCGCCATCCGTAAGAATCGACACTTCCTTCACTTACAAGTCGAGCTCCCAGTGGATTCAAACCCGCAGCGGTGAGAGGCGAAGGTTTACAACGCATTGTCGTTAACCATTCGGCCACGGAAGACGCTCTTTAAAGGTTTTAATACACAAACTTTGTCTGGACTAGTTCTCGTCAGCCAGTTTCAACGAAACTTTGCAGGGATGATCAGCACCAAGCCTAGTTGTGCATATCATCATCGCGTTCGGTTTACGGGTTTTTGGCGGAGTTATGGCCTTTTAATGTTTTTGATACACAAACATTTTTCGGGCTAGTTCTCCTGAACCTCTGGCAGGATTTCAACGAAACTTGACAAGGATGTTCAGTATCAAGCTTAGTTTTGCATATCAACATATTCCTGTTGACATATCAACATATTCCTGTTGAATGAGTTTTGGCATAGTTATGGTCCTTTAAAGAGTTTTAATGGTCAAACTTTGTCCAGGTTAGTCTCTTCTGAACTCCTTTCCGGATTTCAACGAATCTTGGTGGGGATGATCACTACCAAGCCTAGTTGCACCTATCATTGCCGTGTTCTGGATGAATGAATTTTGGCAGAGTTATGTCCCCTAAAGGTTTTAATACACTAACTTTGTACAGACTAGTTCTCTTGAACATCCGGCTGGATTTCAACGAAACTTGGCAGGGAACTCAAGCGAGTTAAAAACTTTAATGTAAATTAACGAAGTGCAATGAAATACATGAAGGGTCACTTCTATTGACCAGGGACTCAGATACGGTTTCGGATGGACGGACAAAGGTATCACTATATAACCGCTCCACATTTTGTGGCGGTGCATACAAATTACCAATCTCTGCCCAGAGTACACTCGTTCCTCATTTGATATATGTGAGTGCATGGAACGATAACTCTTGACAAATTACCCTCGTCCTGGGAGTTCATTGATTCTATATGGAGACTAGGGTATAAATTGGTCCATCAATTGCGACTCCTATTTTTGGATTGACAATCAATTTAAGACCTTTTACGTTTTTTTGGATAACAACAGAAATATATACACAAACACTTTATACCATAGTTTATTTCATAATTTATAAGTACAGATTATAATTAATAATTTTGTAATAATTACTGATTTATAAATATAATCATTAACATAATTATTTATAGTACTAATTTACTAAAAGTGTCATTAAAGTAAAAACAATACAGTAAATTGTACAACAACAATAACAGAATTGATCATCTATATATATACTCATTTACAAATATAGCATTATAGAGCACAATCAGTCCCAGGTTATGGCACCAATATATATATATATTTTGAATGTTCTGTACCACAAATACTGGCTCTTATAGTGAAAGGCACATTTTCCACATTAACCATGACTCTCAAGTTCTTTAAGGATCTATTTCGAGCCTATTGTATTTTTTTTAAGGGGGTTGGGGTGGGATTTGGTAAATCACTGTTAGACATACATCTGCATGAGAGAATGGTGTTGTTCAATTTTGTGTCAGATGCTGATGCTCTCCCCATACAGTTTTTGTATATTAAAACATAGAAGTAGGGCTTTCATTAGTTGCGTTTTGGTTTAATTTTTAATCTAAAACAATGAAATATCAACACAGTTTTGTATTTAGTACAGCTAACTTGTTAATTTGTTGTTTTCCTCTTCATAAAAGTGATACAGATCAATGTGACAATGCTATTGAAAGAAAAAACTTTAATCGGGTCTCAATTTATACACCTGAGCATATCGGTCTAGTAGCATGTTTAATACCAGTAAATAAACAAGATTCCCATGCTTTTTCAATGCTTATTTGACCTTGGGAAATAGGTACTTAAAGATCTGCTTTCCATTATTTATTGAATAAACGAGACTTGTCCGTCCTACTAACTTTTGTTTTTTATACAAATGAGGATAATAAATAATGCGACATGTGACTTGTGTCACTGAAATATACGGGTTACATACTCCTCATAAACATGTGTAATTTTGTGATTGTACTTTTAACTATACTATACAATAAATAAACTTCAAAGCACAGTTATACGTCTTTACCAATGAATAAAAATATAAATTATTGTACTATTTACTTTATAAAGTAAATAGAACAATGGTACTATTTACTTTATAAAGTAAATAGAACAATGACGTTTGGTTTTTAATTCATTGAAAGAGACATATACAGGTGCTTCAAAGGGTTTTAATCGATTACTGATACAAGTCTATCTGCTCACCAATCTATCTGTTCGACAATCAAGTTAATGTACATGCAAATATACTTAACGTATATACATTTCTTACAAATATAATGACCACTGGAAACACTTTACCAAAGTCAGTAAAAGAGATTCTGGATAATATAAAAAAATGTTAGCTACAACAAAGTTTCTCCCTCCTCATAACCCACAAAGTAAACTACTACAGCATGATTACGTGCTTCTGTGATTGATTATTATAGGGAGTGAATAAGTGCTGAAACAAGTCTTCAGAACCAATGAAAAGAGAAGATGACAACTGAGTGGACGAGGGAGTGGCAATGAGGAATGCTCAGAAATATGAAGGTTTTCATTGGAAAAACACTAAAGCCTTAGACTGTGTTAAGCATTCTCAATACAAGGATGTCATACACATGCACATGGATGGATATTGGGCCTACTTTCTCTTGTTAAAAAGTTAAACTAGCTCTTTTTAAGGTTAAAACCCTATGCTAATCGCCTTTTTTATTCTAAATCTCACTCATAAAATTAAGGTCTTCTTTTTTCTTCTCCATCATATCAAAATCAATATGTATTTTTTAAATTTCAAGATTCCCCTCCCCATGTGGTTGCCGGGGTAGAATACAACCACTGCAAATCCCGCTATAGGCAGAGGGGTAGGATTCCCCCTTCATGTTCATTTTGTCCTTTTTTTATCATGCTCTTTCAAGGTTTTCTTCATGACACCGCATATGCAAATGTGGAAACATGGCTTCATCGTAAATGGAGTGTCTACAATAGAATGTGCAGCAAATTTGCAGTCCTGCAGGTTAGAAGGTTCTAGGCCCATTCTCTATATTTTATCTAGATGTAAATGGAGGATGAGCCTGGAATGTTCATCCCTGTTTGGCGCCATATAACCTTTCTTGTGTTGGTGTGAACAAAACCCCAATTCAATTCAATTCAATTTTCAGATGCATCTCAATATTGTGCAAACAGCAACGTTGAAAGTCAAGCGCAGCTGCTGAAGGAATATTACAACATTGGTTCACTTGATGACATGACATGTTCAGATACACGTGTATGTCAGACGCAGCTGCTATAGCAGTCACAAAAACATCGCTACCAGTTCATACAATTAATGATTTGAAATTTAATTGGGGTTTTAAGGCACACCAACACATGAAAGGTTATATGACGCCTAACAGGAATGAACATGCCAGGATCATCCTCCATGTACATTGAGATAAAATATGGAGAAAGGTCCTAGAACCTTCTCACCGTGCACTGCCGAGTTGCTGCAAATTCTACTGTAGACACTCCATTTACGCTGGGAGCCACGTTATAGTTTTTCTGCCACTGCTCTAGTGATATGAGCGAGATAGCACCTGAAACAATGCAGGTGTCATGATGAAGACCTTTAATGACCATGAACAAAAAATGATAAAATGAACATGAATTTGGGGGGATTCTACCCCTCTGCCTTCCCCTCCAACGGGATCTGCAGTGGCCCTATTCTTTGCCCCATAACCAAACGGGGGATTTGAAATTGAATGTGAACAAATGGTATACTAGTATTACCATGTTTAGAGGCTTCAACAATGCATATGAGAACATGAAACCAATACGTCGGTGTTTCATGAAGCAAAAACAAGTGGAAAGCTAGCTTAAACCTTTTATGTAAAAATACTGATATACGGCTTTAATGTTTTTGTCAACACTACTTACAGACCAATTTACAATTAATATTAGAGAATTGTTTAATATTTGCTTTATGATTTATGTGTAGAAGATGATAATCATTTTTTTCAATAATTAGTATGAATGAATCTGGTTTTAGAGCACTCCAACATAATGCAGACTTTTATAGTGCCAAGACGGATACATACGCACCTTCTGGTTTCAAGAGTCATTTACACCGAGATAAAACTATGAGGCATGGATTCAGAAACTTTATAACTGGTGCAAAAAACCATGTTGCCTTTAATGATCATGCATATGTGTTAGGTAGTGGTCTCAATTATTAGTCCTCTTGATGCATGAGAACCGCATGGGGCAAATAAGATGAAACCTGATCACAGAAAATTACCTTTCTCAAAACATGCATAAAATAATTACGATCTCAAAAGTACTTATAACCCTGTTGCAAAGTAAACATCCAGGCATGAAGGTAAATATGACAGCAACTGTTAACAGAATTAAATTGAATTTTAAGGCGCACCAACACATGAAAGGTTATATGACGCCTAACAGGAATGAACATGCCAGGCTCATCCTCCATTTACATCATGATAAAATATGGAGAATGGGCCTAGAATCTTCTAACCAGCAGAGCTGCTGTCAATTCTATAGTAGACACTCCAGTTACGACATGCATTTGCATATGCGGTGTCATGATTAAGCGGTGTCATGATAAAGACCTTGAATATGAATGGGTGTGTGACAGTGTGTTTGTGAGATTGCATTCTATCTCAGCAGCCACACAGGGCAACTGTTATCAGAATACATAATAAAAATGTCGAATAATTTACTTACATGTGTGCATGTGTGTGTATGCAATGGTGAATGCAGTATCAGTTATTATATATGGTTATAAACAATAATTGGTCATGGCTGACAAATTTACAGTGATGCAGCGATGTATCTTATGCTACACAAATTCACAGCTGAACAAATTCACTGCTACACAAGTTCACTGCTACACAAATTTATTGTTACACATATCCACTGCTGCACAAATTCACTGCTACACAAGTTCACTGCTACACAAGTTCACTGTTACACAAATTAACTGTTAAACAAAAGCATTGTTACACAAATTAACTGTTAAACAAAAGCACTGTTACACAAATTAACTGTTAAACAAATTCACTGCTACACAAATTCACACACAAATTCACTGCTACAAAAATTCACTGCTACACAAATTCACTAAAAGGGTGTTCTATGGAACACTTGTGTTGTCTGTTGTGTGTTTATTTCAGTTTGGTAAGGTTGAACATGTTAATGTTTTGGAAGGTGCATTACTCTGCCAAAATCCAAGTCAGGGTTATTGGACATGTTTAATGACATTCTTTGAGGGAAGATGAAGATGGGTGTGAAGTTTTATGAACAAAGGTCAAATATCTTTCAAGCTATGGCCAGGGTTACGTTGCAGGTTAAAGTGACGGATGACAGACGACGACGGACAAAGTGATCCCTAAGTGTCTGCCGTTCTACGCAGGCGACACAAAAACAAAAATTATATGTGCAATTTCTTTTAGCCCCACACATAAGGGCAAGGCAAGTTTTTAGCCAAAGTTGGCTTCAAGTCCAATTAAGCTGAATATTTTTTAAAATGAAGTCATCGGCTTTCAATTCGTTGTTATTGACAAGTTGTCAGTGATATCATGTTTGATATTCACAATGAGGTCAGGCACAGAAAAAACACCTCTCAAATTGAATGCCACTTAATTAACATACAATGTAAGATCCCACTCTCATTTAAAAAAAATTGAAGTCCGCGCTCAATTAGACAGGTCAGACTTTGGCCCAAAATGTATCTTGCCTTAACAGTTATGAAATACAAGACCACAATCAGTAAAGTAATAATTACAACCAAGATTGTCTCAGTAACAAAAACCTGTATATATGAGATACATATTTATGTACACTATGTAATATCTTCAGATAAACTCATTTATAGAGGTCAGTAAAACTGAATAAAATATATTTACAAAATAAAAGTTATTTGTATAATATCAAATCAATAGGATAAACTTATAACAGCACACATAAACTAACACAATATGTCCATGTCCCTCAGAAATATGTATTTTCAAAAAAGGGAGTCTGCAAGTCGACTATAAAGGATTTCGCCTAAAAGGGCCATAATTTTGCTAAAATGCAATACAGAGTTATGGAACCTGTGTATGTGAGTGGCCTTGGTGATACTGAAAACATAATTATGCAGAGTTTTAATGAATTTTAACGCAGTGTTGAAGATATTAGAAGGTAAAAGATTTAACAGAAAACCTTAACGTAAATGCTGACTCCACTGCCGCGAAGTGATATAACTATGACTTGCCACCTTCTTTGAAAGTGAGACAAACATGTAATTTCAAGACAGAGGCTGGCCTATAGCTATCTGTATTTCTCCATTCAGTTTTTCTGCATAACAATAGCCCCTCTTTGCAAAAATACACCTTAAAAGGATCCTAAAGGGTAAAACCATTCAAACTTTTAAATAATTCATAGAACCATGTTCAAATTAAACATGTGAAAGGACATGTGCATTAAAAAATCCATGAATTAGAATATGTGTCCCTGGGTCTGAGATACTTTTATCTGTAATTTGACAGCAGCACGTTTCTGTTATTTTAAGTACTCTAACAGCAATCATACAATTTCCAATAGACAGGCTATTAGAGCAATATTAAGTTAGGTGGCAGATACCGGCAATATATATATGCACCAGCAATCCTTTACATGATACATGCATCTATAGGATAATGATCCTTGTATATTTTCCTACTCAAAACTAAGGCAATCAAAGAAACCAAAGAGGTAAAGTCTGGTAATATATCAAACTGTTTAATATTTGGAACTTTAGGAACCATGTTCTTCTACCCATTACCTACCCAAGATGCTTACAAGAAATAAATAAGATGGGGTAATTACTTTAGGACAACTGATTTACAAAGACACTGTCAGAAAGAGGTGCCACAGATATATAAAGAAGTTTTAATTGAATTGAATTGGGTTTTAAGGCGCACCAACACATGAAAAGGTTATATGGCGCCTAACAGGCATGAACATGCCAGGCTCATCTTCCATGTTCATCGAGATAAAATATGGAAAATGGGCCTAGAACCTTCTCACCCTGAACTGCAGAGTTGCTGCAAGTTCTATCGTAGAAACTCCATTTAAGCTGGAGCCAGGTTTATTGTTTTTCTGCCACTGCTCTTTTGATGCGAGCGAGATAGCACCTGAAACAATGCAGGGATCATGATGAAGACCTTTAATGAACATGAACAAAAAATGATAAAATGAACATGAATTTGGGGGGATTCTACCCCTCTGCATACCCCTCCAAAGAGTAAAAGTATTCACAGAAGCCAGGTAGACCAGTTGAAGTCACAGAGGGAAATCCCTGTCTACCACCTCTTAATGATACCGCCAAGTTAAAACCATCAAAATATATATTTTAATGTTTTGTTTCAACTGCGACTTCTCAACCGAGATATCGTTAACTAAAACACAATAATACCTTAAAAGTAAAGATGCAGCAAAAACAGTAATATTTACTTATCAAACTAAAAAGTATAATAAGCTACTTTTCCCATAAAATAATACAAGATTCCCTGCACCATGCTGCCATTTTGTAACAAAGAACACTAAAACATCCAATATCATTAAATTGTTCTACCTCAAAGCATAACCGAGCGTCCATTTTTAATGAGGTAAAGTTAAACATTTAAGATAAATTAATATATAAAAAACAAGGAGGCAACGTTAATAACACTATCAGAAGTGGCACTATTTTCTGTTCTTCCCTATATAGGGTGGGGAATCACATGGTTTCAAAACGTGTCATATTTAACTGTAAAGAACAGAGGCATATTATGTTTCAAACTGGAGCCACTGCCAAAATAGAACAATAAATGTACAGAATAAAGTCAACTTTCACAATGTCATATACAATAACTTCAAATACTTTTAAACACATGTAAAACACATGTCTATAAAATTATATTTGTACATGAATTCAGGAATTAGATGTTAAATACCATAATCTGTTCCTATAACTGTTCACCGAATCATTCAGCCTAAATACAAACTTCCTTCACAAAATACCCAAGGGCTTTAACCTTTTTCCAAGTGTACTACATAGTTTACAGTTTTTCTCTCATGCAAACCACGTTATCATGGCTATGCAGAGCTGAAGATAATTTTAGTAAAAAAAGTATGAGTAAAATACTCAAAAACTCAGCTTATTTACAGCTCTGGGCATGCTTGTATTACAGATAATAATTACCGTATTTCCCCTAATGGGAGCACCTCCCCTAATAGTAGCGCCCCCTCCCTCCCAACACACCTTTTCAAAAAAAAAAAAAAAAAATAAAAAAAAAAAAAAAAAAAAAAGATCTTTAAAATTCAATATATTTTTCGACCTTTTGTATCCAAAATCCCCCCCACCTCGCCCACCCCCAAAAATATAGTTTTTTAGTTTGTTTTTTTAGAGCTACCCCTTGGCATTTTGACTTCTATTAGGGGAAATACGGTAGAGGATGAAGTATTTTAGACTTGGTGGAATGTCTAACACCACCACAATCAAAGCACTTGCATAGCAAAGTACATCCAAAATGTTTAAAAAAATCCTGTCCATTCCATATACCGTTTAAAAGGTTTAATTAGTTTAATTACTACACTTTATAGTTTAATGTTTCTTGCAAAACTCAACTACACCATGACAATCTGTCTATCTTGATTCTATTCCTTAGTAAAATAAGCACGCCCATCACACAGCGGCTGTACCGCCTGCACACTGCCTTTGTTACATGTCCCAGGATTTCAGCAAATGAGGAATACGTGTGTGTAAATATCAAATATACTTTCGTTGGCTACAATTCAGCTCTGAAAATAGATAAAATAATTGATTTTACATTGAACTGCATTGAACGGAATTTATGATTTCAATTTTAAGAGGTTGCCTGATCAGGCTTGTAGAACGTATTTTCCCTACACCAAGCAAAACATAACACTAACAAATGCAGAGTATTACATTATAAAACATGGCTTAAAGTAATATAAAGTTAAAATTTAAATGAAAATGAAATATGTGATACATTCTATATTTTTAGGTAATTGAATTGAATTGAATTGGATTTTAAAGTCGCACCAACAGCTAAGGTCATATGGCGACTTTCCAGCTTCCACTGGTGGTGGAAGACCCCAGGTGCCCCTCCGGACAATTTTCGTGCACGGACGGGCACCTGGGTAGAACCACCGACCCATTCCATAAAAACAGTATACCAGTAACCATGTCACGTTTAGTTAAACCCATTCATTCTAATTATGATATTTCTGAGGATTTTTTTTAAATTGCCAGTTCTGTGAATGAAACATTTGCTTTCGATTTTTGTATCTAATTGCAATGATGAGCATCTTATAGAAAAATGTGAATTACTGGTCTTAACGGCATCAATCATTTACTCTCTTGCAGACAAGCTAATAGCTGGCCTGGAATTCACCAACCATTCTTCAGACTATTCTTAGACTTGAGCTCAAGTACTGAAACTTCATTCACAAATATTCCCAAGACCTTCATAGATAAACAATCATATGAAGTTGCTATTTATTAGAATTTATCATATTTATACATAGAAGCTTTTTATGAACGTTTATCTTTTTATGCGTGATTGAAATTTGCATACTTGGGCTTAAGTTTAAGAATATTATCAAGAATGGTTGGTAAATTCAAGGCCAGGATATTGTTTTCAGTGAAAGATGTAAACTCATGTTTTAAAACATATTTATTTTACATCGACTGCGAAACAAGTTCTTGCAACTTAGATTAATCACTCTCGATGGCTTCCTGGGTAGAACCAGTACTAAGCAATATGGATTAATTATCTTGCTCAAGGATAAATAACGTGGCCGCGACGGAGGATCGAACCCACCTCTCGATCAGGAGTTTGGCGCTCTACCACTGGACCACGCACTCCACGTACGCACGCACTCCATGTTAACTCATAATCACTTAATATTAATAGCTAACTTGTAACACAAACTTTTTTAACTGTGACATTGAATCATGACTTACATAAAGTGTTTTGAAAACGTAAACGTTTTTGCAGAGAATGTTCTACAAAGAAGAGAACATTCAACAAAGCAAAATATAAGTCATACACAAACTGATTTAAAGTAATAAATAGACACTGATAAGTGTGATATAAGAGAATCTTTCAATCATTGATAGACGTTTTTGTTTTTTCACTCTCTAGCATCTAAAGTTTGTGAAAAGACATACACGCCTACCACCTCATGAAGAATTTCCCAATAAAGAAATCTACCAGTTGAATCATCTGTATGTATTATGGTAGCTTCATACTTTGTAAATAACTACTGTTGAGCCCAAAATGCATTTGTATTGGTTTAAATAAAAAAAATTCAAGAAGAAATGTGGTGAACAATATGTCAAATAATATAGTCGCTTTCGATGAAAACTGATATACATCCATCTCCTTAATGCACTTGCATTAATTAGTAACTTAACTGATTTAAATCAGTATACAGAGCACATTCTAAATATACTTCACACAAAAATACATTCCATAGCAAAGGGTCAATGCAAAACTACTGTATCTCATTCTTTATTCATACATAGTTACAACAGTTACGCATTCGCCACTCAAAATGTCTAGGTAGGTGGTAAACAACATCATAATCAAACGTGTTAGTGTGAAAGGGGACTAAATACCAGATATAATGTATTTCACAAAAACGAGTTTTTATATACTAATATTTCTATACACTACTCAACTTTTATATCAAAGAATTATATATTTTTTAATAATTTATATTTTCATTTGAAATTTTAATTTGTGTCCTTTAACAAATATCTCTAGCCATTTATAAAACTTAATCTGCTTTGACTGGACTAAAACCTTGCTGATAAACTTTGGTATGTGTTTTGTTTTTTTCCAGTTTTTAGTATTTGTGTTATTTCAAAAAAACTGGGTGACCAATTATAAAAGTTGAGTAGTGTATGGTAAACAACATATATTTAACTCGCTACATATCTACAAGAAAAGAATTAATGTTAGTCAAATAACGAGAAACTCCTAACATTAGGAATAAACACACTATACACTGATGTACCTCTGTATAATTTCAATGTTATATCTTACATCAATAAATTTCATAAATCATAATACTGTATTTCCCATAATGGCAGCTCACCACCCATTTTTTTTTCAGAAATCTTGCCTTCATACTAGAAAACCCATTTTATCATTAACATTTAACCCACTACATGTAAGTTTCTTTGAATTAAGACCATTCCATTTATGTGACAAAGGGGTGTTTTTGGGAAAATGACTGATCAGCAGACATTGTAAACCCTGATCTTGGTTTACAGTGGACGCAAAGGCTATTATAGTCGTGCTTAGCCATTAAAGTGTTTTTTTTTGTAATTTTTTTTTTTGCCATACTTAAAAGCACTTATTGTCAGATTGTACAATAAATTCAAAATAATAAGAGCGCCCCCTTTGCATTTTGCATACCTAGTGCCCGGGCGCTAATATAAGGGGAAATATGGTAGAAATACTCGCAGGCTGATCTGGGTTTACAATGGACGCAAAGGCTATTATAGTCGTGCTTAAGTGGGTTAAGGGTTACAATCAATTCTCGGATATTTGACCAACACTGTACCTCATGGGGTAAACAAAGCCATAGTGTACTGGCCTGGAATTCACCAACCAGTCTTGAGAATATTCTTAGACTTAAGCGAAAGAATGCACATTTCAATCAACTGTAACATTTCTATAAGTTTAAAGTACTGATGTTCATAACAAACTGCTATGTATACATACGATGAATACTATTAAATAGCCACTTCATACGATTGTTTTTACCTTTGAAGATCATGGACATATTTGTGAATGAAATTTGAGTACTTGAACTCAAGTCTAAGAATAGTTTGAAGAATGGTTTGTGAATTCCAGAATTGCCACAATTCATTTTGTAGTGTAATTTCGCCATTATTTGGAGCGTTAGTTTCTTTAAGGTCAAGATTTAGAAAGAAACACTGGTTTCTGTTTCAATTATTTTCACAAAATGTAACATCATAACATATGGTTGGGTATCACTCTTATAAAGATGAGCTGCGTAGGAAATAACAGACATGCTTTTACAAGCAAGTGGTCAATTATTTTGAAGCACTCTCCCAATAGATTCTGGAAGTTTTTTTGTTTGCCACAACAGAAAGTAGTAAAGTAATTCTGACTTTTTATAAATCCACTTTTAATAACTGAACAATAACAGCAACATTCATGGGACATTTCATGAACATCAATTAAGGAGTTTCAGGTGAGTATACTTAAATTTTTTTTATATTGTATAACTCTCTGTAAACAAACATGGCCACTGAAGGCATGTTTGACTTTCATTAAAATAAAGTTTGTTAATAAATGACCAACAAAATGTCATGGCAATTATTTTGATTAAAGGTTCCAAATCAATACCGTATATAGTTTTGGACAAACTTTTGTTTTTTAAATATATTTTTAGCCATGGTGGCCATGTTGCATTTCTGATTTACCTGAATTTTGTTTAGGACCAACTAGACATCAAATGCAATGTTCCTACCAAGTTTTTTGGAAAATCCCACCAGTAGTTTCTGAGAAATGACGGACATAAGTATTTACTTGTACAATTCTATGTAAACAAAGATGGCCTCAGGCGGTCATGTTTGACGTCGCATCAAAATGAAATCTGCTTATGACAAACTAGATGTAATGCCAGGTTTCAAATCTATGGTTTTGGTCAAGTAGTGATAACAAACTCATATTTTTAATCTATTTTAGCCATGGCGGCCATCGTGGATTTGTGACTGACCTGAGTTTCATATAAGAATTCAAATCGATATCAAATGCAACTATCCTGTCAAGTTTTCAGAAAATCGCACTGGTAGTTTCAGAGTAGTCATAACAATTTTTTTGCTACAGACGGACGGAAGGTAGGACGGATGTACAACACACAGACGGAAGGTAGGACGGATGTACAACGCACCATCTTTCTTTGATCAGGAAGGTAGAAACTGTTAAAACTGCTAAAATAACTGTTTCGTTGACAATTAACAGCATTCACTGTGGAACAACTATCATGCAGCATTCCTATATACCTCACATCATGGGAGCATAATCCCACGGGTGGTTCTCCTTGTTTGCCTCATCATCCTATACAAGGAAATAGAGTCAAATATTTATATAAATGTGTCAACATCTCTATTTTTACTGGAACTGAGACTCTGCGGAGGTTCCGATTAGAACACTTATATCGAGTGATGCAATTTCCATATCTTAACTGGATATGACTGATTACTTTTATTAAATCATTTATATTCTGCGCGTTGATGTCCCCAACTAACATTTTGCCTGTTTATTTACATAATGCCTTCATACAACTGTCATTTTTGATATCAGAACGCAACTTTTATCCTCCCCCATATGTAGGATCAGGCTTTCCATCAACCATGTAAAATGCGTATAGCTGTATCAAGGAACAGCACATTTTTTATTAAAACACATCCTAGTTTAAGAAATAAAATATTTCCAGCGGGTTTATATTGTCCCAGATCAAAACCTGGTGGGCGGGACTTGAAGACCATCGATACCAAATATAAACCCACTGGAAATATTTTATTTTTTATCCGACATGGATTTTTATGTATTTTATACACAAATTTTGAGAGATTGAACATAACACATTCTCACAACTTACATCATACGTCCATCTCTTAGCACCAAACGAAGAAATATACAGCTTTAACGTGTTTCGAAAAGTTCAATTTGTTGTTTGAATGTAACGTTGTCTTAAATGTAACGTTGTCTTAAAATAACGTAATCGTTGTTTTGGATATCTTCCGAAGTTGAAAATCGTTTAAAATGACGTTCTAACGGTGAAGGACGTGACGTCGGAGGTTTATATAGCTTTTTTAAGAACACCTCACTAACCAATCAGCATTGAGTATTTTCATAAACCAAGTTAGATGTTGTGTTAATGCTGGCAACATCTTTATTAAAACATGACAACTTTGATTTTGTGTTAACTGACAGTATCTAATATGTATAATTATGTATAATAGAAGAGCAATCAGGATAGAACTGGACCTGCAATAAATTTAGTTAACCTGTGTCAACTGAAATGTTACATTGTAACTTTCAACAACATTTGGACACTGTTTCTTAAAAACAAATATTTATACAATCATGTACACTTCAATATCGCTAAAGCTATATTTGGTGACTGAATACAGTTTGGCACTAAAGATAAATTTGAAAGATGAAAGCTTGAGGTAAATATTAAAGCTAAGCTTAATTTAAATTTCATTTTGACTAGCGAAAGTAAGTGTTTTGTTAAACGGTGAAAAATGATAGAACATAAAGTCATATACTGGTAGTCCCTGATAGAAGTCCTATTTTTTTAAAGCAGAATTTGATGCAAAGGCTTAACTTTAAAAGCTAATCTTTATTTCATTTTAACAGCCGCTACATACCAGTTAGCATTAATTTTGAAATAAAGTGTGGCACAAAAGATTAGCAGTTTGTGTAAGAGATTCATTCCCAGCCTCCGCAGTGAATAGTTCTTTGGATACGGGATGAAGGGGTTCGATGCCCTGACTCATCGACCTTTCAAATGAGACTCAAAATCACCTCTGTGCTGTACGAGACATAAGTTTCCAGGCAATCAATCATTTTGATTTTACATAAAAATACTGTGACAGTTTTATAGGAATGAACGTCTGTTTCATGTAGTCAACATTAAAGGGGGTACATCAGGATTTTTCTATAAACAACTTAAATTATAAAATTGTTCCCGTTGATGATAAAACACTTATATTAATCAAATATGATGTTAGAACCATTTTGTTAATGTCTAAACTTTGAAAACACCATATAGACAGGACGGAAACGGACGTAAAATGCTGAAATTAACCCTGGTGCGTCACCTAGGATAGCATGTATTACTGTGCAGAATGAATTTCTATGCAAATAAGGGATAACTTTTAGGCTCATTCATTATGTTTTGGCCATGTAAAACAGAAAATATTAATATTTGTCAATTTTAAGTCGGACACCTAGACCCCCATGAAAAGCCTGATGTACTCCCTTTAACGTTATTGCTAACCTTTATTTAAATTGGACTATCACAGCCGTTAACAAGTGAGAGAATAAAAGTGACATAATTTGTATCTTCTTTGTTATGCAGATGGCACCTTTATGCTGTCTCCCTTACCAAGTTCCCACTGGGAGCTGGACTTGTGAGAAAGTGTTGATTCTTACAGATGGCAGAAGGTATACAGTATTGGTTCTACCCAGGAAAAAGTGGGTGGTCTGCCACAAACCACGAAAATAATCGACCGTCATATACAGCCGCATATGTGCCTTTGCCTTTGCCAAGTTCATTATTGTATTTTAAGTAACTACAAGGGTGCTCTCCCTTGCCGAGTCCAGTGGAAACTTAATTATTGCAATATGTATATACTCAATAAAACTACTATTAAAGCAAATAATATGTTTATAATAACAATGTATGTTAGTTAAGGCACACTCTTACTACCAGTAAATCTAAAATTAGTGTGTGATAATATCTTTCATTAAAATAAGATAATTTATAGATCTCCTACACTATGACAGCTAGAAAATGTCAAACTATTATATCCTAACATTCTCAAGTCAGCTTAGCATTATAAAAGTTTTAACAAATATAAACTTATGTTGTCAAAAATGATCACTACTTAGTTTCAAGAGAAATCTGTTTCATAGATGGCAATGGTTACTCATCTACATTTTTCAATATTATTACAATGCTTATTGTGAAAAACGTAATCATCCGTGGAGGAAAATATTTTTCATAGAAACACCATAAATCAGAAAATGTGTTGATGGAACATGGATGTCCGCAAACTGCAATTTGGATAGGTGAAGGATTGTGATGGAAGTTTTATCCAATGCGGAACTAAATGATTATTTTGGACATGGATAGATCACTTTTACATTCACAGAAGAGACATAGCTATCTTAACAACACATTCTTAAACGCTTGACATTTTTTAATAGATATAAAAAAGGTGCATTTTTGGACCTTTTTTAGGTTATGCCTTATTTTTTATTTAAATTTTTAGCTATTGAACAATTAGCATAAAACAGGGTGTTAACCATGTTTTCCAGGAAAAGCTGCCATAAAGTTCAGAAAAGGTATGAAGAAAAAAAGAAAGATGGAGAAATAATAAAACATTTTAGTAATAACAACAACTGTTGTACAAAGCTAATTATTATGAAATAAACTGCAGACATTTTTATCAAGAACTATAAAACCATCACAACTTTTTTTACAATAATTTACATGGACCATATTCCAGTGCTGATGTCCTAAATGTGTGATTAGAGTATTTGCAAGACAGGCAACTTTAGTGTTGACATTTAGAAATTTGTGATGGTATATCAGTTTGTCAATGTTTGCAAATTTCGTTTAATGGCAATGCATTAGCGGAACCGTCAAACACATATTGCGACCAATAAATGACCGACATACTCACTCTCGCAAAAGCAGGCTTTCAATACTGGTTAACTTGTTTCATTTAATTCAAATTTACTGACACACTGAAATAAAATTTAAGGAAGTTTGAAATTTAATGAAGTTAAGTTTTTGACAGTTTAATGTCTGTCAAATGACTTGTTTTGCAATGGATTATGCACTATTGAATACTCCCAATTTGTTAATGTCAACCAGCCGGATTGCAGTTTGTTAGAACTGGCTATAACCAATGTTTGTGTAATCAGTATAATATATTCATCATAATTTGTATGTAGTATATCGACTTGTATCTTGATTTTCTAGTATGTCCATTATATAACCTGTAACCATATTTGATGCTAGATATAAAACTGTGTAATGTCAGTATATAATATAGCTTTGAAGTTTATCTAGAAATAATACTATTTTTTTAATGAGCAGTCAGATCAGGACTGCCAAAACAAAGCAAGAATGTAACAAGAAAGTTTTACTGCAAACCTGTGAGTCTGCTGAACTTTGATTTAAACAGTTGATCAACTACTCTTACGAAAACCATTATTTGGTTTGAAAATCTCCAAAAAGATCGTAACATCTTTTTCTAAGAATTCAGAAATTGTAATAAGCGTGAATCTTGATAAAAATGTCTGCAGTTGCCTAAGCAGTAATATACTGAGGTGGAACTTGGACACTCACTTCCTCTTGCTCTTCCTGTATATAATACACATAAATAAACATATAAATGGTGTTACTACACATATACTGTATGGTAAAAATGGTGTCACTAAATATATATGATATACATAGTGGTAATATGTACTTATTTATTATTATTATGCAGTTATGTTTCAAAATAGTTTGAAAATACAAAACAATACAGTGGTATGAGTTTTTAGACCACTGTCTAAATGAAAATTCGGTAGTCTCTATCACCCAGACACACTCAAGCTGAAAGATTGGTTATTAAAATCTTTGACTGATAGAGGGCGCCAAACGTCAAAACTGACTACATGACGTCGTTGTGGCTGCAACTTCAAAGGGCATCTTGCATTATGCGCAACATTAGTTTCAATGGGATGCATGTTGTTGTTTTTAAATGAAATAATCTTCTTTCTTGTAATTTCGGATAAATAAATATAACTGATATTAAGAGTTAGTTTGTAGCATTAATCAAAATCCGCTGACATTGTTTGAGGCAATCTTTTTACAAATCATGGTGAGTAACGTCATCATTTTTGATGTTGTCGCTACATTGGGTTGTATCTCATATAAAACTGACATTGACCAATCAGCGATTATACCCATTTTTTTCAATATGATCTCAACATTTTTAAAGAAGCTTTATTCCAGACCAATGTATAGGCTTCTTTGAGAGGTCTGAATGATCGAGCCTAAAACAGTCCAGTGTATTATATTTTGGGGAACCACTGTGCAGTGATAGTGGAACCAGTCATAAGACTGCTGTCATGAGGGATAATCTCTTATTTTTAACCTAATTCTCATTAACATTAGGCCAAATGAGAAGAGGTCCAACCTTCTTTTTTTTTAAAGACCACTTATTTACATGCCATGTCCACTTAAGCAAGCAAGTCCACTCAAAGCGCTATAAGTGTCTCAACAAGATCAGAACTCTTTAACCACATTTGGCAGAGCACCTTTAGTTATGAATTTCTATCAAAACCAGAGTTTTGTGTTTTTAATGTGTTAAACTAGCAAACACAAATTTAAACTAACCCTATCTCAATATGACCGTCTTTTTATTTATATATACAAAATATTATGATCCTGAAAAATGTCTGCATTTTTAATTTTATTTTAAGAACAGTTTAATAGAAAAGTTCAGCATTGCATTTTTACAAATGAAATAACGCAATTTCCTTAATTGTTTCTATTTTCCTACATGACCACTCACTATAAGCCACAAGCTTATTTTACCAGTTTATCACAAGCAAAATCCTTTCCTCTTTGGTTTTCCATCTTCAGCTAATAAACGTATCGGAAATGTAAGATTATATACTCACATGATCAAGACCCTCCTCATCTGCAGCGAGGGAGTAGTGTTGTTTACGCAAAGTTCGTAGTTTCTCTTGTTCTTGCCTCAATTCTCGTTCCAGCTCTAACACTCGCACCTGGGCGTCCATTTCTTGTTTCTTGGTTTGTATCAGCGACAGATGAGAGAAGTCCATCAGGCCTTTAAATTAAAAGAATTAGTTGTTTAGCTTAAATATCTCATTTCAAAGCTGCATTTTATCATTAAACACGAAATGTCACAGAAAGTGACTAACGCCCCCCAGAATGGGTGTCTGATGGAGGCGTAAACCGGGCTGTCCCTTGTTTTGGAGTCCTCTGAGCATTTTAAAGAATCATAGGAATCTATGTGCGAGTAAGAGTAGGGTAGGTTTTCAAATTCCTATGTATCCTTCTCCTCTCCATGGGGCAGCTCTAAATAACTGAGGTTGCTGCGGCATTAAACAACAATTTCACGTTCAATTCATGCTTTATATGATAAAAGCATTACTGCAATGGTTAAGGGTTGGTAAAATGCTCATAAGCGTAACAGTTTATAGTTGGTTGTTTTGGGTCCCTTGAATCTTAATATAACAAGAGGTCAATGACCTTGAAGCTCTACTGATTGATTTTGATTTCAGGAAGTAGTCGCTACAGACTTTTTTTTTGAAAATCTATTTATAACCGTGGTGGCCATCTTGAATTTCCGGCCGACCTGAAATTTTGCTAAGATCAATAAGAAATTAAGAGCAACATTCCTGTGAAGTTTCATGAAAATCCGTCAGGTAGTTTCAAAGTAGTAGTCGCTACATGTTTTCATTATATAACTATGTAAACAAAGCAGCCATGTTTAAGGTCAAATCAAAACGATTTTCGACAAGGACCAACATCATGTCATACTGATCATTTTAGAAAAAGTCCCATATCAATATCTCTTATTGTTTTGAAGAAGTAGTCGCTACAAACTTATTTATTTTAAATCTATTTTTAGCTGTGGAGGCCATCTTGAATTTCCGGCCGACCTGAAATTTTTCTACGATCAACTAGACATCAAGAGCCACATTCCTGTGAAGTTTCATGAACATCCGTCAAGTAGTTTCAGAGGAGTAGTCGCTACAAGTTTTTACTATATAACTCTATGTAACCAAAGATGGCCACTGGCAGCCATGTTTAACGTCGAATCAAAATAATTTTCCACAAGGATCTACATCATGTCATGCTGATCATTTTAGAAAAAGTCCCATATCAATATCACTTATAGTTTTCAAGAAGTAGTCGCTACAAACTTATTTTTTAAAAATCTATTTTTAGCTGTGACGGCCATCTTGAATTTCCGGCCGACCTGAAATTTTTCTAGGATCAATTAGACATCAAGAGCAACATTCCTGTAAAGTTTCATGACAATCCGCCAAGTAGTTTCAGAGAAGTAGTCGCTACAAGTTTTTACTATATAACTCTATGTAAACAAAGATGGCCGCTGGCAGCCATGTCTAACGTTGAATCAAAACGATTTTTGACTAGGATCAACATCATGTCATGCTGATCATTTTAGAAAAAGTCCCATATCAATATCACTTATAGTTTTCAAGAAGAAGTCGCTACAAACTTGTATTTTAAAACTCTATTTTTAGCTTTGGCGGCCATCTTGGATTTCACATCAACATGAATTTTTGCTAGGATCAACTAGACTTTATGGGCAACATTTCTGTAAAGTTTCATGAATATCCATCCAGTAGTTTCAGCTGTGAAGTCGCTACAAATAAAAGTTTACGGACAGACGGCCAGACGGACAGACGGACGACGGACGCCGCACCACGGCATAAGCTCTGCTGATCTCTGATCAGTAGAGCTAAAAACAGAATCAAAGAATGTATCGAAAATTTAAAAAATAAACCTCGATTTCCAGATGCTAAATATTCAATCCGAGATGGAAGTTGGAACTTGTTTGAAAGTTTACACGTTTTCATGTAGAAGAAACTCCACATGTGAAATCTTCACGATTTTGAACAATTCCAGTGTGTTTTTCTACTGTTTTAATAACCGTTATAGGGTCATTTCCCAATGTCAAGACATATAATTATTTTCCAAATTTTGATACAAAAAATCACAATTGAAAAAAAAAAAGTTTAAAAACATGAGGCAAAGAGAAATAGCTTTGTGAAATGTCATGCTTTATTAAAGATACAATTATGAAATGAATATTTTACTACATTTTCCCCCAATTTTATGAAAAATCGCGCAAAAGTTGCCAATTGAGACAGTATGGGTTATGTTTCCAAAATATATAAAAAAAACACTGGATTCTATTTGACTCACTTTTTTCCTCCATAATTTGCGTGCCAGTTTTCACAGATGCTACAACACATCCTGTTGCCTTGGACACATCCTTCGAGGCATCCTGTACCTTTTGCAATGTGGGACTTGTCCGTTTGGACTTGACGCGCGAGGCAACGACCAGTTGAGCCGTAGATGCGGCGATCTCCTGGGAGCAGACTATCAGCTCATCCAACTTCCCTTCACCCTTCAGTACCTTGTCAGCTGACTCCCTGGAGAAACAGACATTATGGTAATTATGACATAAAGCCACGGAACCAGGGCTATATTAACTAGAACTAACATTGAAGGTGACGAATACCCCACTTTTTTTATTCTAAGTCCAACAAAGGGCCATAATTCTGTAATAAATTAGGCAATCAACCACAGGTGATGTAGAGGGACATAAGTTGTTATGAACTGATGAAGTTTGGGAACAAATTGAAAAAAATGCTAGTAATAAAATAGCGTTACGTTATGGGACGGAACAAAAATGTTACATGACGGGACGGGACAAAAATGTGTTATGCGACGGGACAGGACAAAAATGTGTTACGCATCTGGACGGGGAAAAATGTGTTATGCGATGTTACGGACAACGAGATTCCTATATAGCCCCCACTTCACTTTGCGAAAGCCGGGGTATAATAAACTTAAGCATCGTTAGTGCTTCCTTAAAAATCAAAAATTTCTCATGTCAAGTACATATTGAAAAAAAAACATCACAGTTTTACGGCTAATTTTATATTCTATCGGGATACAATTAAACAAAATAAGATTTGACTTAAAGTAGAAATTATCTAAGATATTTTTTTCTAAAATGCTTCCGGTATATACCTCTTAAAACTGAACAAGAAACAAAAATGAATGCACAAGACTCGCATGCCACTGAAGACAACTAAAAAATCGATAATTTTCATCGTTTAATTGCCATGTCAGAAAGAAGACATGAAACATAAGGGAAGACTTCTGTCTATGCTGGTTGTCAATTATGCAAAGCATGGTATTTTTTTGAACATTCATGAAACTTCTTCTAATGCTGTGAAATTCAAGTCTAGAGTCTTAGGTCCATTATTAAAAGCTAAAATTTATTAACAATTTAGCAACAACTTACATAAGTGTGGTAGCTCCCCACCCTACAGCCTTGGCAGCCGAGATGAAACCCTCGGTCCATCTGTGATTCTTCTTGTAGAAGTCCTTGGCTGAAGATGTACCCTAGGAAATAAAGAATAAATGTGTTACACAAAAAAAAAGAAAAAAAAAGCCTATATTAATTTTTTTACGTTTATGTATATCATGTTGAAGCTAGTTAGTAAGAATAACACACTATAAGCATACACATAAAAAGTGGCAAACTGAGCATAAAATGTCTTTTAATAAGACGACCATTTTTCAAATTAGAATTATCACTATTTTACTTAAGAGGTAACCATGGGCTGAGCCAACTTTTAGATGTTTGTTTTTAATTCTGTGTAAATAATTTATTTACAATCAAAGATATCATATTATAAGAATCTTCTATGGGTACCGGTAAAGATCGGGAATTCCAACAAGGTATAATTGTTTATATTACATATTTGTCTGTGATTTGTATAGGAAATACTGGGAATAGAAAAGCTATATCTACTCGTTTGCTCTACTGGGAAATATCTGATATCTGGGAGATATTTCCCAGTACGGAACATTGCTCGGCCTTTTCCGTCAGTGGCGGAAATGCCAAATGACGTTCCGATTGTTTTACGGACGTCTTCGTGAGATTCCGTCACTAGGAAACAACGATAACGGAAATTAACGAAGAGTTCCGGTTCCACTTGTTTTGTTTATATGACGTAACGTCGTCTTGGAGTTCTCGTGCAAACTGGTGTAAAAAGGCCTGAATCATTAGAAATATTAATAAAATATTTTAAATTATATAATATATAGTTTAATAACCAGTGTTTTTGAGATACTGAAAATATCTCGCTCGGTAGAGAAATGGCCCCGATATCTCCGCACTCGTTCTTATATCGGGGTCATTTCTCTACCTCGGGAGATATTTCTCGTATCTCAAAAACACTGGTATATACACACTCTATATATCGGAACCGAGGATCCATTAAAAAAACAGTTATACCAAGTGTTGGAATTTACCTATCTGAATCGGATACCCATGATTGATTCTTTTTCTTGCATATCATTTACATTCTGCATGTTGACGTTGTCAATTAATAATGTTTTGTATGTTTATTTACACAATGGAGTCTTGCAACTGTCACTGTTGATAGCAGCGTGTGACTTTTATCTTCCCCCCCTATGTAAGATCAGGCTTTCCAGCACCCAGGTAAAACACAGATCACCTTATCCGGTATGCCAGAAATAGAAATCATGGTCGGCCCTACACTTACCCTTCCCTGGGCTACAATCTCCTGCTGTAGATCCCTGGACCGCTGAACAAGGACCCTGATGGCCTGAAACATACACAATCACAATGCTGTCACACGTTTCAATAATGGTTATATTTTAATACTAGAGAAGTGCTTGTAATGGTTTTAGAAGACTGTGTACATAACTGTGCAAATAAAATCACAAAGGATGAACTAGCTATATGGCAAAAACATATGTAGAAATTAAGGGAACAAAGACAGTATTCAGTTAAGATCATAAAAAGATGCTACAAATAGGTTTAAAATTTATATATGACTAGATATTATAAACAAATACAGGACTGTATGAAAACAATGTTGAATAGTGTTAGTGCACTAATGAGCTGCAAACCCGTATCCCTGTGTAACATGAATCAGATTGAAATATCCCAACAGTTAGTTTTAACATTGTGTCACATAGTTTCCAGAAAGAGCTATATGACCTGAGGGTTATTTACCTTCATGAGGTCTGTACAGGCATCCAGGATCCTCTCATTCACCTCAAGTTGCACACCCGTGTTGTCTTTCCTGGTCTGCTGCAGCATCTCCTGTAATACACAATGCAACTCTTTGTGTTACTTTGGGCCTAATTCTCGCTAATAACAGATTGTTTCGTGAGCAGATTGATTTTCTATTTAAACTTACCATGAGCCCACTCTGTATTGAAGCAAATATATTTTTCTCCAAATAACAGGCTTGTAAACACATTTTCTCCAATTAATGGGCTCATGAACATTTTTCCAAATAACAGACTTATTTATGGTACACTACGACTTACACAACATCATCAATACTGGCATTAGCTGTTTTAAAAATAGTGACCAAACTTTACCTGTATTTTAGCTGCAGCCAGTTCAATAGCTTTACTGGTCAGTTGCATTTCTTTGTCCATCATGTCCCCAATCTCCTCCACTTTGACATCGTCCATCTTGGGTACGAGCTCCTCCGTCAGGGTCATCATCTCCTTGATGTGGCTGATTGTGGCTTCCACTTCATCTCTGATACTTCCACCTGAAAAATATAGTGCCACACAATTGTATCAAAGATCTTATGGAATGGTAACAGTACAAAAAATGTTTAAAACCTATTTTTTGGAATTGAAAAACGCTATTATTTTGTTTGTCGGCCACACCAATAAATTGTGTAGAAATAAATACTGAAAAGGGGATCCCTTGAAAACAACAAACACAAACAAGAGAGAAAAGTAGCGGACTCGGTTTTATTGAGTCTGTTCATGAGAGGTAATATAATGTACAACACCTATTATGCTCCCTAGCATCTTCTACTTTACACGCACAAAGATTGGGCTTAATGATCCCAAAGGACCAGTAAGTAATAACACTACCGATTTGTAGAAAACTTATTCATCTAAAGTAGTTTCAATTACCTTTCTCTATGGCACCGAGAACACTAAGTCCACTCTCCCCGGCCATATTACACAGGTGTGCGAGGGCCTGACCGGGCTCTATCTCTGCTGTGGACTGAGACGTGGCAAGTCCGTGGAGGACACAATCACCAAGGTGATGGGAAAACCCAGTTATAGATTCTACGAACTGCTCCAGATCTGCAACAAATGGACAGAATGTTAAAGTTTTATAAAACATTTTAATAAATTCGGACTTTTCATCATTTTGGACTCCATAGCTCAGTAAAGAAGGGCTTGGCTTTAGAGCTTCAGACCTCTGTCTCGTATGGGTTTGCTCCCTGGGGGAGACATTGCTTATTGGAAAACTTCATCATCCATCTCATCTCGCCCTCCGAGGTTGCTGTCGCAATAAAATCTAATATAGTGATGTGTTAATGGGACCTTAAACCCTATCTCTTGCATAAATATTGTTAGGTCAAGATTTCTGCTTTTGATAATGCATTATTTTATTTTTCCTGAACAATTCAGTCATACTGGACAAGGCTGTTACATGCGAGATCCGTGTATTCAGCTTATTATCCTAAACATTCATTTCTGTTCAAAATTCATCAATGCACCATTTTTTCTTCTTCTGAAATTTGTCAACACAAGCGAGAAAGCTACGGCCTACATGTCGAGCCCTTTTATGAAGAAGTCCAGATTTTTTATTTGACCTACACCAATGTCAAACCCAAGAGATATTAGTTCCTTACATATTTAATTTAATTAATGTCCTTAACAGAGTTGGTTGCATGTCGAAGTGGAGACCGGATGTGACCTATATTTCGTTGAAAGTAGGTCGTCACAGCGACTCAAAATTTTACACAAAATGTTAGATGCATATATATAAGGAACATTCTGCAGAAGTTTGATGAAAACCTTATAAGAAAAAGAAGCAAGATATGCATGTCAGAGCAGAGACCTGACGTGACCTATATTTCGTTGAAAGTAGGTCACAGCAACCCGAAATTTTACAGATGTTAGATGCATTCTGTAGGAGTTTGGTGCAAATCCTGCAAGAAAGAAGCAAGATACATGTCATAGTGGAGACATGACTTGACCTTTATTTCGTTCATTGTCACAGAGATAGAAAAATGTGCAGCCGGACCGGGGCTCGAACCTGGGACTTTCGGACTAACGTTCCGATGTTCTACCAACTGAGCTAATCGACCGGACAATGCAACATCAATCTACCTGTTATATATCTATGAACCGTGAAAAAAGTAAGTCACAGCGACTCAAAATTGTGTATGTGATGTCGCATCCACATAATGAACATTCTGGTGAAGTTTGGTGAAAAACCTGCAAGTAACGAAGAAAAAATATTAAGAAATGAAAATCGGACACACGGAACGACGAACAAACTAACCAACCAACCAACCAACACACATACACCTGGATGACACTATGATCGCTATATGTCGAGATCCGAAAATGGGCTTGACAAAAAAAGATTGGTAGACATCGAGATGACCATTTAAGTCTCATTCTAAAACCAAACCCAGGAAGTTGATTCTCCATTTATTTTTTGACAGCTGAATATAATTTAGTATAATTTAACTTTGATATCAAAAATACATGTCTCAATTACCTTTTCTGTCTATACTATAAACATCCTTTGCTGTCCGTAACTTTTCTAAACTCGCCAAGACAGGTTCTCCTCGGAGTAACAGAAATTCTGAAATAAGAAAGAAAATATGATATGTCCCAACATGGGAAATACGTTTATAGAATTAATAAGTATGAAGTTTCTGCAGGAGAAGTGTTAATATATTAATAACTCTCAACATCTACAGCATTAACAATATGTGAATTTTATTAGTATTTTAGTATATTATTTACTTAAAACCACAGACTCTGACAATTTTTTTGATACTTTATATTGGGAATTTATGTCGACACTTGTTAATTATTGACAACTTATTCTTCAAACTGAGAAATTTCCCCTGAAAGCATTGGCACAGTTAGAGTCGAAGCTACCAGACCTACTCATTTACTGAGGTTGTGCCAGTTGGACCCAGGACCCACTGTTCGATACCATCCAAAATTTGGATTTGGAAACTAATCTTTTAACTATTTCTGCTTTTACCCAATCTATGTATCTAACTGTAATATCATCGAATTCTTGATATTTTTTGCTAGAGCCAACAGAAACACAATGGCCCACTGTGACATCAGGTGTAGACTGCAACCTGACTACCCACCTGCTGTACACCTGACTGTAGTGAAGGTTGGATTGTGGAACTGGTCCAGCGAATCCTGTATAAAGGCACGTCCCTCGGCTATACTGCTACCTGCACAGAAAAATGATACAGTTTACAATATATTTCTAACACAATGTTAAAGGGACACGCGGCAATCTTGAAGGTTTTATCAAGCATTAAAATAAGCATCTCAGTCTATTAATCAAGTATCATTTTGACTTTTTTTAACATAGGTTTAAATATATTATTGGTGCAATATAATCACCAGATAGTAATATGCACAAACTATTAACTTTATACTATTCTTGTAATTAATATTAACGATTGAACGAATGCAAGTCATGTGAAAACACTAACGGGAAGCCATGAGCTTTTAAAAAATCAAGATTGCCGTGTGTGTCTTTAATGACAATAAAACAAACTTATCATAATTATTAAAAGTCTTTCCTATTATTAATGATATCTCATTTACTTTGTAATCTCTATGCAATTATATGTATTGCCATTTTTTTCCTATGGTCTATTTTTACAGTGTCAGAAAGCTTACAGAAATAGAGTTAAAAATCCTATTCAACAACACTGCAATAAACGTTAGTACTGGAAACCTTGAGGCTATGACATGCCTTTAAGTATGCAGGGATAAACCTAGTTATAATTCAGTTAAATTGCTGAAGGAAAATAATGAAAAGTAAATTAAAAATGAACTTTATTTTGTGCATCAGACTGGGCCTATGATCATTCTACACAGTGATACAGAAATATGAAGAAATACTATTCTACTAATCGTGAAGGTATTAAACCGTCTGCAATAAATGGACAATTACAAGAGCGCCTTCAACTTTGAAGGGACTGCAGATGTAAGTGCACATATTATCTGACAGTTCTTTTGCAATATTCCATGTTAGATTATTAAACTCAATTACGAATTAAAGTTAAAATTATGGTATTTTAATGAGTTTCGCCATAATGCATAATGGTTAAGAATAGAGTTAAATGGCATAGGAAATGTAAGGTTTTTGAAAAAAATACCTTAATACTAAAGTGTTTATTGAAAAAGAAAATCCCACCTGACCTTTCATTCGGATGAGACTTCAAACCGACGTCTCCACATACAACACATTTACCATAAATCATTCACACACAAATTAACCAGACTCTACTGTGCCTTATTTAGCAAGTGGAGGGAGTAAAAACCTTTAAAGTACAGACACACACCCTGATATTTGACTACTTACTCAATAAACGTCTATGCAGCTCATTGAGATCTCCCGTCAGTCTGCTCTCTGTCGACTGTTTGTCCGCGGACAGTTTATCCAGTCTGTCCTTCAGATCTGATATTTCTTTGTTCAATTCCTCCTCTCTTTGTAATTTACTGGCTTGTGTCTCAGACAAGTTGGTCTAGAGATGAAATAATGATACTTGATTAAATATCAAGCTCGATTTAAATCATTCACCCTAGTTATTTATATTGAAAATTTGTATTAAAATAAATTTAAGGAAAATGTAAGTAATGAACTAAGTATTAAGTTTGAATATGTATGTAGACTATTCTTCAATCCAGTAGATGCTGCCTACCTAATCTATGCATATTTATGTTAATTTGAAAAACATTTCTAAAAAGCTTAAAGATTTACACCGTTTTTTGTCATGCTTATTTTTTCTGCAAATGATCTATAAGAGTATCCGTATATAGCTGGCCCCTCTTTATGTGGTGGGTAACATATTTTCCTCACCTTAATCAATGACAACTGTTGTGTGAGTTCCTCTTCTAGACACTGTTTCTCCTTCCTTAGTGTGTCAAGGTCACACTGCATCCCTGCAATCTGACTGGTCAATGTCTTCTCTTGATCATCTTTGCTCTGACTGTTTTTTTCCAACTGTAAAAATGTACAGTTTATTAAAACATATTTCTTTTCAATACATCAAATGCAAAACAAGTTAGTCACTGTCGATGGTTTTCTGGGTAGAACCAGTACTAATCAATGTGGATTTATTATCCTGCTCAAGGATAAATAACATGGCCTTGGCAAGGATCGAACCCATGACCTCTCGATCTGGCATCCAAAGCTCTACCACTGGACCACACACTCCACATTTACAGAGAACACAAATGGCAATGCTTGTCAAAATCAGACTGCAATCTGATTGGTCAGTGTCTACTCCTGATCCTCTTTGATTGGTCAATGTCTACTCCTGATCCTCTTTGATTGGCTGAGGTCTACTCCTGATCCTCTTTGATTGGTCAATGTCTACTCCTGATCCTCTTTGTTTGGCCAATGTCTACTCCTGATCCTCTTTGATCGGTCAATGTCTACTCCTGATCCTCTTTGTTTGGCCAATGTCTACTCCTGATCCTCTTTGATTGGTCAATGTCTACTCCTGATCCTCTTTGATTGGACAATGTCTACCTGATCCTCTTTGATTGGCCAATGTCTACTCCTGATTCTCTTTGATTGGCCAATGTCTACTCCTGAACCTCTTTGATTGGCCAATGTCTATTCTTGATCCTCTTTGATTGGCCAATGTCTACTCCTGATCCTCTTTGATTGGCCAATGTCTACCCCTGATCCTCTTTGATTGGTCAATGTCTACTCCTGAACCTCTTTGTTGTGACTCCTTTGTTTCAACCACACTCATTCATAGAAAACACTAGAAGGGCGTTTCATGGAACACTTGTGTCACCTGCCGTGTGCTTATTTGGGCAAGTTAAGTTTTATGAAAAGTGGCATAACAGCCAAAAATGTGTTATGCGACTGGTCGTTACGGACAACTTGATTCCTATATAGCTTTATGAAAGCAGGTGTATAATCAACACCTGTAATAAGCCTACCTGAGCTTGTAAAGCTGCAGCTGCTGTTTGGGATGACTCGAGCTCCTGCTGTAAGGAATCCTTCGTCTCCTGTATATTCCGTAACTGGGTCTCTAAATCCTACAGAAGGAAATGACATGTTTAATTGCAACACAGAGTAATACAGCTCACGGGAAACAGCACACAGAGGATGTAGGGTGAAATATTATACAATTATGGACTTTTCAGCTGTTATACATGATGTGATATGCACCAAAAAAATCATTATTGACCGAGGCGATAGCCGAGGTCAATAATGATTTTTTGGTGCATATCAACATCATGTATAACAGCTGAAAAGTCCATAACTGTTTTATTATATAACCCTCAATTTACAATTATATAAAACAGGTCAATATCAAAAAAAACAATTATATAAAACAGGTCAATATCAAAAAAACAGGTCAATATCAAAAAAACAGGTCAATATCGCTAGATATTTTTTCTAAAAAATTACTTTTTAGCCAATGAAAACGCGTCTATTTATAGGTTATATAATAATTATTTATAATGTTGCTTGATTGAAAATCTGTATAATTATCTATAGAAAACTTAATCTCTATTGGTCACAAATCAAAATTATTTTGCAAAGTTCAAACTTGACACACAGTATGATTGTTTGTTGATGCCCATTCAGCAGTAACGATACATTTTTTGGGGTAAACCTATGTTTTGGTTGGTTACTATTATAGCATGCGTCATTTTTTTGTGTACTGCAATAGAACTGCACTAGAACATCCACAAACAATAATGTGCCTTAAACAAGGACAATTCAGAGTATATTATATAAATGATAACTAGGGAAGTTCTAAATACATCTTATTTCCGACTCAAACTAATAAACGGATCTAAAATGATTGCATATTATTATGCATAAATCCAACCAAATGAAATTATATTATCAATTCATCAAATAAATGATACAGCACGAAACATACAGATTCAAGCTGAACAAAACTATTCATATAATGATGTTTAATTCCAACTTAATAAACTTAGAACAGCATTTCAAACTTATCAACTTAAAGGGAATATAGCGACATAGCCAAACCATCTTTATTAACGAGAGTTCTGAAAAAAAATTGAATAATGGTTAAAGATCGTCACAATTGGATGATAAAGAAGACATGATCATTTGAAGGATCTGTTGAGGTATTATACCACTAATTATTTTCCCCATAGACACCAATGTTAAAGTGTCACATATTAATGATTTGCTGCAAATTCAACTCAATCATGGATAATGCAGCAGTGTAATGTTCATATAGAAAACTAATTTTCTACTTGAAAAATCACCGGAAAAGGTGGGGTCACAAGACATGTAAGAAAGTTCTTGTTTGTTTACTAAACAGGTCAAGGGTACAGTTGTTTTCATTGATTGACTGTTTTCATTGCTCACAAAGTGTAAGCATAGAGTCGAAATTTCGAAAATGTTCATCAGTGATCCAGTAAACCTTATTAATATGCTTCTTATACATACAACCACAAAATCAAATAGAAATGGGCAGTTTTCCCCTACTTATAATGCCCGTTTTCATTAAAAAAGGAGGGATTACTTTTTATTATAGGAACTACATTCGACTACACCTCGGAGGCTTCTACACCTCGGAGGCTTACATGTAATTAGGGGTGGTAAACCTTGAAGCAGATATGGAAGCCGCCATTTTGAGAGCTATGAAATCACAGTTCTAAATGACCATATATGGAATATGTATAAGGGCTATTGCATTAAAACATGCCTGGGACCCCAGGAAGGCACTCTTGACAATGGACATTGAGTTTAAATAGTCAAACTTTGGAAAATAGGGTCCACCCATATATGTTTATTAAATTGCCTTCCTGGGGTATGTTTTAATGCAATAGCCGTAAATATGACAATTTACTGATTTATAGTAATAATATAACAGCAACTGTAGGACTACACTCATGGCAATAATGCTTTATATTACCAGCATTCATTTCCAGAGATTTTATTTTCTTTAAATGATATTTATCAATATTCCATATATGGAAATTTGGAACTATGACACCATATGGCTCCCATATATGTTTTAGAACAACCTTCAAATACTTTAATCTTTTTTGTTTATCATCCGATTTTGATAATTCTTTCACTTTTTTGCTAGATTTTCAGAACTCTCAATAACAGAGCTTGTTTGGCCGTGTCGCTACATTCCCTTTAACAATAATACACAATTGTAACAGCATACAATACCTGCGCTTTCTGCCAACTTTCGTAAAATGACCCCAGTTCAGAAGCCTGATAGAAATCAAACAAAACATGAAGAGATGAACACTAAAATTGAACCAACAATCTACCGACCTACCTAGCATGCAGGCAAACAGGCATGATCTGGATGACATTAAGGGTTGGTATACATGCTGGACAACTCTTGGCTCTTCTAAGGGAAGCAATCACGTATGCTGCACAACTCCTGGCTCTTTTGAGGGAGGCAATCAAAGCCATGCTGTCATTCTTCTTTGTTAACTGAACTCTTAGCTTTTCTAGAGGGTAGAATTCATGCCTAAGTAAGACTTACCTTCTTGAGTGTGCATATTGACATACTTTTTTGGTAAAACTCAGTTTTTCAAAAATATTCAAGTGATGCTTTGTTCTCTATACCTCTATTACAGTGGCAAGGTCATACGTACATATAAAAACACACTTACCTATTCTTTTCGTTTTTTAAGGGACACACAGCAATCTTGATTTTTATAGAACTTGCGGCGTCCCGTTAGTTTTTCTACATAACTTGCATTTTTTCAATCATTAATATCAATGATAATAAAAGCGAATCGTTTTTGCATATTCCTAACGGCTGATTATATTGCACCAATAATATATCTAAAATTATGGTAGAATAATGAATGAATGAATGAATGAATGGTGTTTTACGGCACGTCGACACATAAATAGGTCATATTGTGCGCAAAAATTGATGAAAAATGAAGTATTATTTAAAAATTAGTGTAAATATATACAGATAAAACTATTAAAAAATAAGGGATGATAAGGTGTAAGATAAACTATGTATGTAAATCAACAAATGCCCGTCAACGGGTATATAAACAAGTAAATATATATAAGAACACATTATAATGATTTATATAGTCTGATCTCTTTGAGGAAATCTAAAACAAGACTAAAATCTACAGTATCAAATAACTCTTTCATAGTATTGACATTGTAGTACCTTTGACGTATAGGTAGAATAATGAAGACAAATTAAAACTCAAAATGTTACTTCATTATATTCAAGCAGTTTTAAAGCCAAAATGGTACTGGATTACTTCTTGTGAAAAACTTCCGAGATTGCTAGGTTTCCATTTAAGGGAATGCATAGCAATCCTCCCTTGAGTTCCAAAGGCTTTAGAAATGGTAGATTTTAACACATCTTGGTACTCAGCTTTTATGTGTTGTGGATTTCTGATCCACTGCCATGCTTTGACATACCGATGAATAATTAAAGAAACTAACCCCACAAATAACGGGAACAAATACACTACAAAAACCTTTATCAGAACTCTATCCAGGTGTTCAGGACATTTAGTAATGTGTATGTGCCGATTAAAAGTAAAGGTTTATTAACGTGTTCTTAAAATACTCGTGATTGAATATGCCCAAAATGAATTATGAGTTGGTAACTCTTAATTTGACGCTCCAATTTTGGGATTTGGACTGGCTGGTTAAAGCTGTTTATATTGTGTCTATAGAGTTTGGATTATGAAAATATGCAAGTTATATATACCTTGTTGTCAATAGGTTTAGAATGGTTGTGCATATGCCGTAAAATGTTGGGGGGGGTGGATAGCTACTTTGTGGAGCAGCAATCTAAATCAAGTAGGGCTCAATGCTGTAAATAGTTTTATCTTTATATATTTACATTAATTTTTAATTACTACTTCATTTCTTCATCTTTCATCAGTTTTTGCAGACAATATGACCTATTTATGTGTCGACGTGCGGTAAAAAAGTGCGGTATTAAAAACACCATTCATTCCTTCATTCAGGGCTCAATGCAAAACTAATGTATCTTGACCTTTATTTAAATATAGTTACAATAGTTTTGAGTTCACCCCTCGATTTGCTAAATGCATACTTACCTTTTGCTAATATTTTCATGGTGTACCCCAGAATGATATGTCTAAAACTATATACTGCTCTTCAGACGACCGTCCAATTTCTGACCATAACACAATATCCCAGTTGTTTCAACAAAAAGCACTGGATATTATTATAAAGATACTATACCAAATCACTCATCAATTTCAAGAAATAGTGAGCTAAAAGTAAAACGAATGCATAATTTATACTGTACCTGTTTATATTTTTCCAAGTCAGTATTTTTTGCAGTTGTGGCCGCAAGTTCCTGCGTTACTTCATCTGCGGATTTTTGCAAGCTATTTTGTATGATACATCTCTCCTCCTCCAAACGCACCATATCAGACTGGTTATCCTAAATTAATACATGCCAGGGCTGGTTACTGATTCATGCGGGGACATACATACATTTGTACACAAACCAAGAACAGGGTTTAATGGCATTCGCAATTTGCATTCGAATTAATACATGTATATTAGTTTTAAATTTGTAAACTGTTTTAATAACATTGATAAATGCAATAATGAAACTACGCTTTTTCAAAAACAAAGCAAACATGCTTCTATTGCATAACAAAATATGTAAAACAGCATCCTCTCCAAGTGATATTCCACTGAAACATATCCTGGACCCCAGGAAGGTAATTTACTAAACATCTATGGAAGAACCCTCTTTTCTGAAATTTGATTCTTTAAGCTTAATTTCAAAAGTGCCTTCCTGTGGTCCCATCCATGAATGTTGTAATAGAATAGCCCTAACATCAACCTTCAAATGGAGCAAACCGACGAAAACAAATATTCTTTTCTCACATGACATTTCAAATGAAGACAATAGATAGAAATCACACTTGCCTTCAGGTATTTTAACAGGTTAGCCATGTTCTATGTAAGAAAGCTATGACAAAGTTCGAAATAATAAATGTAAGATCCCCATGTGTCAGCCTTGTTGTTCAATGCATGCAATGTTAGTTCTAACTTTATGCTCAAAAAGTGGGAAGTAAAACAGGACAAGTTTTGTAAGGAGACAATCAAAAGGGTAAAATGAGCAGGCAGGTATCTCAAATTTTAAAGAAATCAATAACTTTAATTAAATGCAATCATGCAAATATTTTTACTTAAAAAATAAAACAAACATGCCTTCATAATCATTGCATAAGTGAATAAAAAAATACATTTATTGTGTAAGTGTGGATATGATGTCAATAAATTAATTTGCCGAGAATGTTCAACGAAGTGAAACATTTCGGTTAAAATCATACACAAACTGATTTTTAAACTGTACTAAATAGAGTATTCAACTGCTGGACTTGATTAGAAGGAAATCCTTCACTTGATGCTAGTTGTGTTGTTTTTTCTCTAACTCACTCACTTCAAAAGAACCACAAGCCTACTATCTTGTGAAGGATTTCCCTTTATTCAAAACCAGCAGATAAATTATATTTTATAACTATATGGTATGTGATATAAATTGAATTATACTGATATTAACTAAATGCCTATTATTATCCATTTCTAGAAACATTTAAAGAAAAGAAACATTAGATTTTATAATAATTTGCATAAAGGCTAAAAAAAAAAAGAACCTCATACTTTTATAATTTGTTCCTTTTCTTCCAATGTCTTTTTAGTATCCTTCTGTTCTTTAGTCATATCTGCATGCTGAAATTGCAAATGTACATTAAAATTAAAACATAGACTTAAGAGATAGCCATGCTAAGATCTGGGACAGTATGCGAATGGTTTTACGGTCCGAGAATAACCAACCACATACCGTCCCAGATTGAAAATCTTAGCATGGTCTCAATTCTTATGCTTTCCATGTAAATGTCAAAAACATAAAGTAAAATTATACATACACACTGTCTCTTTTTTTTATGAAAACTCAAATTCATCTATAACGGCATTTTGTCGACATCATCCAATGACGTCTGACGTCCTTTGTTACAACGTTATGTGACGTTACATACTTTTCGGACGGCAAGTCGTGGGTTTCATGGTTGCAAATATGTGGCGTAAGCAAATTAATGGAGTAACGCGTTACATTATAGTTGCATTAGAATTCAAGTTCTATTGGTTTGGTGAAAAAATTCAATTCATTTTATGAACAAAATCAGTGAATAATCCCATGACACAAACTTGACGTGATCTTTTTATATAGGTATCTTATCTCTAACTATGAATTTGGTGTGTCTAAGCAGTGTTTAAGTAGTTAACAAAACTGTAGATAATAAAACATATAAAATTACAGTCATTGTTTTTTTTTAATTTAACATCTTTAATAATAATAATAATGTAAAACATACCTGTTTACAACAGCGTACTCTTACATTACTAAAACGTAAAGCCACATTTTTGTTTTTGTTTCAACCTTAACGGAGATGACACAGACATTGACACAGAGTAGAAGTGTATAATATACGGTCAATTTTGCATTAAATCACCCCTCGTCTTCAGGCGGTAATGAAACAACTAATTTGAAACTTACTCTCTGGTAAAAAGCTAAGTGATCGTTGTAATGTTTGTTTACATACACAATAACGGCGCTATAAAAAAACAATTTGGTGCATGCTATCCGTTTTATGCCAAGCGATTGGACTGCGTAATTCTCTATTAAGCTTTAAGCTTCCGAAATAAATGCCAACTGTTTCGTCAACTGTTTTGTTTTAATATAAAGCATGATTATTCTGCCGTTGAAAATACTGCAGTGGCATTTTGTATCTGCCCTAAAGATGTGGTAAACGTGGTTTTCCGAGGCATACCTGTCTCAGAAGTGTCACGTGCTCATCACGGAGTTTCTGATACACGTCCTTCATCTTCTTAAACTTTTCTTCATTCGCTTTACTAAGTTCTGAAATACAATTTTGTTTTTTTTGAAAAATGTTACACAAAGTTTTGAATTTGTATGTGCTGTTTTATCTTTATTTTCCGAAAAGCATGCAGTGTGGCCTATGGGAAAGCAGTTAATGCACCACAACCATAAAGCCAAAATAAGAAATGACTCAGTTGACCTTTGCCCTCCCAGAGTGACCCTGACCTTTGAGGTATGGACCCGATACTTGTGCACGACACATTTTCTCATCGTGGTTAAAATTGTGTGAAGTTTCATGGAAATCCCTTCAGTTCTTTCAAAGCTATTGGTGAGACAAGATTGTTTTGAACTGAAGGACAAACAAATGGATAGATGTGTGATTACTATATGCCTCCCTTAGGTGGCATAAAAAGACAAGATCATGATTTAAAATCGAGTTTTTAAGATGTAACTAGAGATCTAATTGGTTAATAACAAAAGGTAAAAAAATATGTATGCTATGAATTTTAAAACAAATATACTGTTACAGTATTAGTTTAAATGCTCTCAATCTAGGGTAACAACATTTCTTACTTTCGACTTCGGTGAGCTTGACTGCAGCTCCGACGTGAATCTTCGCCTTGCCGAGCTCCGATTTAAGACGTTCATTTTCTTGTAACGCTTTGTCTGCCGACAGTCTCAGCTCAGATAAGATCTTCTCCAGTTTGGAAATCTCATCTTTCAGAGATGATATAATTCTTTGGTCCTGAAAAATAATATTATAAATAGTAACTAGTTAAAATGATCTAGATTTTGTGTTGTTTCTCAGCACTGAAATTTAGAATGATTATCAACAATATTAAAGTTTCTGTTGATAGATCTAGTAAAATATGAAGACTGACCAAAACAATGTTCTATATTTTTATTTAAATTGATTACTATAATATCAGTACTATTGTAACCAGAGCTAGAGCTAGAGTATGGGTAAAACTTAAACCTAGAACCACCCATTGGCAGAGCATAGATAGGATTTTTTCCCATTTTTTGAAGGGAAATTCGTGGGAGCATATAGTCGTTGCTTTGTCCATCCGTCACACTTTTGTCCGGAGCATAACTTCAAAACTACGGATGGGACTACAATGAAACTTCACACGATAGAGGGCAATGAGAGGAAGTGCAGGGTGCAAGAACCGTAACTGTCATCATTTAAATTAGTTATTGCCCTTTGTAATTTTATACTTCGATGAAACTTCACACAATGATTGAGGGCAATGAGAGGAAGTGCAGAGTGCAATAACCGTAACTCTGTCATCATTCAAATTAGAGTTATTGCCCTTTGTAATTTTATACTTGGACTTCTTCTCTGGAGCATAACTTCAAAACTACTGATGGGACTACAATAAAACTTCAAACAATGATAGAGGGCAATGAGAGGAAGTGCAGAGTGCAAGAACCGTAACTATGTCATCATTCAGATTAGAGTTATTTGTAATTTTATACTTAGAATTATTGACTGGAGCATAACTTCAAAACAACTTATGGGACTGCAAATTGAAAACTGCTGGGTGATACAAGGCCATATGATAAGTTGAGAATACATTTCGGGAATCATCCATCGGTTCTACCAATTTTCTTGTTTCCTTCTTTGCTGACAAAAAACCAAGCAATAACAGCATATTCTGGTATACATTCATTTTTTTGTTTTGTAGGCATACACACAGGGTGGTTCTCCGGGTTCCTCTCCCTGTTGAGAGTGATTTGTATCAGGTGTGTGGCTTGTTTCATAACTGATGTAAAAATTAACAATTCTGTTTGTATGGTGTTTAACGTCATTTTCAACTATTAATTATGCAAGGTTATAATTATACTACAGTAAATTTTTTGTGGTGGAGGCAGACCACCCACTTTTCCTGGGTAGAGCCAGTACTGTACACCTCCCGCCATCCGTAAGAATCAGAATGAACGAAGTTTATGGAATAACTGGATTGATTTGAATATTAAACATGATATGCTAGAGTATATACACGATGGGTTTGACAGAGAAGTAGATTATCTCTTAAAATCTGACAGACTTTATAAAAGTAACTGTGTTTACCTCCATTTTCACCCTTTCTAATTCTGCCCGTAATTGTTGGATTTCTTTTGTTAATCTCTCTATCATTAAATCTCTGAAAAACGACAAAAGACGTGTAAACAAATAACAAGGTAACAGTATCAGCAATGGATGTGTTTGTATGGTATTTTATGTCATTTTCAACACGTAAGGTTATATATGATGGTTGATTTTTTTGTGGTGGAGGCAGAACACTCACTTTTCCTGTGTAGAAACAGTACTGAACACCTCCCACCAACCGTAAGAATCGACACTTCCTCACTTACAAGTTGAGCTCCCAGTGGGATTCGAGCGCACAGCAGTGAGAGGCGAGAAGATTTACAACGCAACATTGTTAAACTCACTGCCACGGATCAGCAGTGGAGAAATTATTACTCATATATAGTAGGGTAACACTTGACTGTATATAAAAGGATAACCTGACATTCATGGGGGCACATTTTTACGAAACATAATAAACATCTTTCGAAATTATCTTCACTTTTCAACCATTTGAATATTTTATTTTTTGTTTGCAGTCTTTCAAAAACTCAAAAAGTTATAAAACTAATGACGTTATGCTAGTTTTGAGAATGGGTAGTTTTTTTTCTAACCTATTTAAAACATTTTGCATTACTCACCTCTCGTCAGGTTCCGGTGGTCCCCCATTGAATTTAAAGTTTCCCAACTGATTTCCGAATGCTGCATCAAATCTATCCTCCTGAAGGTATGCAAAAAGGACCATTAAATTTAAAATAATCAACAAAATACTGCACTAAATGTATTAAACAAACACCTCTAGACTTTTAAACAGTTAATAATAAAAAAATACCTTAATATAACCCTCCTTAACTTGTCATTTTATACATGGTACCCATGACACTGGATGGTGGGGTGCAAGGCATCTTTATTCAATTCATGATAACTTTCTAGTGTGGCCATTATAAGGGTAATAATTGAGGTTCTTTTTATTTCAAAGTGGCATGCATGGCTTGATAGACAGTTTTGCACACCTCAACTCAGCACACCTGTCAACTCAGCACACTGTCAACTCAGCACACCTGTCAACTCAGCACACCTGTCAACTCAGCACACCTGTCGTCAACTCAGCACACCTGTCAACTCAGCACACCTGTCAACTCACAATCTAAACTTCTTTTATTTTCATCATCCAAATCTAAATCTGTTTTTATTTTCAAAATGTTAAAAAATCTCAATACACTGCATGTTAGATTGTGGACAGTCTTCCATAGGATGCAGATGTTAAGCATTACAAAAGTTCCTATGCCTTAGACCAGTACTTTTCAGGATATAAATGGTAAGGCAGAACTTATAGAACTATCACTGAGGTGATGAACACCCCCGCTTTTTTTTTATACAGCCGTTGAGAATGGGCAAAATCACAAATAATAAATGTCTAAAATATCTGTTAATTTTTTTAATTAAAGTAAAACAAAGGTCAACAATTCTGTAAATAAATTGCTGAATTGAAAGCAATTGATGCAGACACATCATAACATGTGAACTGTATTTCTAGTGTAATAACAATCCATGAAAACATTTGAAGTGTAAGCTACATGAAGTTAATTATAGAGTGAAAAGTTCTCAGTCCAACAAAGGGCCATACTTCTATAATAAATGTTTGTTTGCTTATGGTGTTTTACATCATTTTTAACACATGTAAGGTTATATATGATGGTATATTTTTTGAGGTGGAGGCAGACCACCCACTTTTCCTGGGTAGAACCAGTACTGTACACCTCACGCCATCCGTAAGAATTGATACTTCCTCACTTGCAAGTCGAGCTCCCAGTGGGATTCGAACCCGCAGCGGTGAGAGGCGAAGGTTTACTACGCAAAGTCGTTAACCATTCGGCCAAGGAGACGTTATAATAAATAAGGCATTAACAATGTATGATGTAGAGGGACATAAGGCCATCTGTTGTAATGCATATATGAAGTTTGGGAACAATCCATTCAAACGGTTGGAGAAATACGCGACGGGACAAAATGTGTTACAGAACACACCGCGACAAAAATGTGTTACAGGACGCGACACAACATTACGGACAGTGTGATTCCTATATAGTCCTCACTTCACTTTGTGAAAGCGGAGGTAGAATAATAAAGTAGAATGGTAACGTCGCTTACTGATACAGGTGGTTCAGATGTATCGATCAAATCGCCAATAGCTTCCGGTTCCGGCGTCGGATCTCGCTCAGGTTCAGGTTCGGTTGGAACCACTGCAACTGGCTTGACATGCTTACTAAAATCGGATTGAATTAAAAAGTTGGGAGGTTCCTGAAACAGTAAACATCTTTATTAATGAGTGTCTTTTTAAGAACTTCTTTTAGAAAAATGACTCAAGCGTTACTCAAGAAATTGACAAAGACCATAAAAATACTCACAAGTCTGACAAACATTGAACTTAAAATACACAAGATTGCAAGTAAGAGAGAATGATTTCAAGAAAACGTTTGTCACAAAAATATTATCACTAAAATTAAAGGATGCAGACTTATAATCAATTATAGGCCCAGTGTGAAGTTATGAGAGATTAGAGTAAATTAAATGTTACCCTTGTGTAGACACAATGTGATGAGAGAGGAGTGGGTCTTTTTACAGAACGTCTCACATTACCCACTTAAAGACCACGTGGGACAAGAGAGGAGTGTGGTTCTACTTATAAATTATATTTAGTCTCATATTTACCTCGGGTAACCTAGGAACTTGGACTAGATTTTTAAAATACTGCAAACTACCACTCTGGAAGTAAAACTCTTTTAATCTGCAAAACAACAACACTCCAATATTATACATGCACCAAGAATGTATAAAAAAAAGCATCAAAAACATAAATGAAGCCAATTAAAATTCAAGTGGAATGTTAACATGGTAAAATTGTGATGATACGTAATTTAGGTAAAGACGTACACCATATTAAAACTATGCATATGTTAACTATAGCCGGTAGCTAGATAAAGTGGACAGAAAATTCATTGGTTAAACACACTATAAGAATCCTTCATGGGTATTTGGTGAAGACGGAATTCCAACCCGAGGTATAAGTGTTTTTATCGGAACCGAGGCTCTGCTGAGTTTCCGATTAAAACACTTATACCGAGGGCACTTTACCTGTCTTAACCGAATACCCTTTGATAGATTCTTTTTCTTGCATATCAGAGACATATTGTGCGTCGACGCCGCCAGCTACTAATGTTTTGCATGTTTTCCTGCATGCCAGATGTTGGTGCCTTTTATCTTTACCCATAAAGATAAGACTTTTCACCCCCCATGTAAAACATGGATAGCCTTATTCGGTATCAAGAAAATAAATTTTTGTATTTAGTGAAGTTGAGCTGTTAGTAGTGTTGTTTAAATAATATACAACTTAAAATTCATATGTAACTTAAGGTCACAAATGGCGACTTGAATCAAATTAAATAAAAACTACTATAATGGTCTTTATGTAGCCAATAACGTTCAGTTACTGATTTGCCTAAAAGATGTAAATACCTTTAATTAACAATACCGTATTTCCCCTCATAACAGCGCCTCCCCTAATATATAGTAGCACATGCCCCCAAGCCCTACCTCTCAAAAAAAAAAAAAAAAGAAGAGATTGTTAGAATTTAGAATTCATTACATTTTCGATCTTTTGTTTCCAAAAAATAATGCTCCCCACTACTCCCACAAACAAGAGGCCCAAGAGGGCCTGTGGACACTCTAGCGGCTCAAGATAAAGTTTAAGTATAAGGGGCCATAAGTCTTTCAAAAATCATTCAACCAGAACATGGCAATAACAGGTGCAACTAGGCTTAGTACTGATCATTCTCGCCAAGATTCGCTGAAATCTGGCAAAGAGTTCAATAGAGACTAAACTGGACAAAGTTTGTGTATTAAAACATTAAAAAATCATTCAACCAAAATATGGCGATGATATGCACAACTAGCCTTGATACTGATCATCCTTGTCAAGTTTCGTCTATATCCAGCCAGGGGTTTAGGAGAACTAGTCAGGAAAAAATTGTGGTTATCAAAATTCTTTAAAGGGCCATAACTCTGCCAAATATCCGTAAACGGAACGTGACGATGACATGCACAACTAGGCTTGGTGCTGATTATCCCTGCAAAGTTTCATTGAAATCTGGCGAGGGGTTCAGGAGAAGTAGATCAGACAAAGTTGGTGTATTAAAACCTTTAAAGGGCCATAATTCTGCCAAAAAAAAAATTCAACCAGAATACGGCAATGATTTGCACAACTAGACATGGAATTGATCATCCCTAAAAAGCTTCGTTTAAATCCCGCCAGGGGTTCAGGAGAACTAGTCAGACCAAAGTTTGTGTATTAAAACCTTTAAAGGGCTACAACTCCGCCAAAATCATTCAACTGGAACACAGTGACTATGTACAACTAGGCTTGGTACTGATCATCCCTGCAAAGTTTCAACGAAATCAGGCCAAATGAAGGCCCTTTCGTCTTAATAAGGCCAATATATAGCATATTTCAGAAAATCAAGGGCCATGACTCCCGTTGTAAATGGTCCAATCTGGATGGTTTTTGAACTTGTCCAAGCTTTCATTGATATTAACAATCTGGTAAAGTTTCTTAAAGATCGGATGAAAGATGAAGGCCCTATCGTCTTAACGAGGCAAAATATAGGATTTTCAACTAAATCAAGGGCCAGAACTCCACTGTTACTAGTCCGATATGGCTGATTTTCGTACTTGACCGAGCTTTCATTGATATTAACAATCTAGTAAAGTTTCATAAAGATCGCATGGAAAATGAAGGCCCTATCAACTTAACGAGGCAAAATATAGCATTTTTAACTAAATCAAGGGCTATAACTCAGCTGTTACTGGTCCGATCTGGCTGGTCTTCAAATTTTTTTGAGCTTTCATTTATATAAACAATCTGGTAAAGTTTGATAAAGATCGAATGAAAGATAAAGGCCCAATCGTCTTAATGAGTCAAAATATAGCATTTTTAACTAAATCAAGGGCCATAACTCCGCTGTTAATGGTCCGATCTAGCTGGTTTTCAAACTTGTCCGAGCTTCCATTTATATAAACAATCTGGTAAAGTTTGGTAAAGACTGGATGAAAGATGAATGCCCTATCGTCTTATTGAGGCAAAATATAGCATTTTTAAATAAATCAAGGGCCATAACTCCGCTGTTAATAGTCCGATCTAGCTGGTTTTCGAACTTGTCCGAGCTTTCATTTATATAAACAATCTGGTAAAGTTTGGTAAAGATTAGATAAAAGATGAATGCCCTATCGTCTTAATGAGGCAAAATATAGCATTTTTAACTAAATCAAGGGCAATAACTCCGCTGTTTATGGTCTGATCTAGCTGATTTTCAAATCTGACCGAGCTTCCATTGATATTAACAATCTGTGCAAGTTTGGTAAAGATCAAGTAATAAATAAAGGTGCTAAAGTGTTCACAAGGCTTAATATGGCATTTTTCAGCAAAACAAGAGCCATAACTCCGGTGAAATTATTTCGATCTTGCCGGTTTTCGAACTTGTCCGAACTTTAATTGATATAAAGACACTGGCAAAGTTAAGTAAAGGTCCGATTAATATTGAAGGCCCTAGAGCATTCACAAGGCAGAAAATAGCATTTTTCAGAAAAAACAAGGGCCATAACTCCGGTGTTACTGATCCGATTTAGCTGGTTTTCAAACTTGTTTGAGCTTTCATTGATATTAACAATCTGTGCAAGTTTGGTAAAGATCAAATAATAAATGAATGTGCTAGAGGGTTCACAAGGCAGAAAATGGCATTTTTCAGAAAAAAACAAGGGCCATAACATAACTCTGGTGTTACTGACCCAATTTAGTTGATTTTCGAACTTGTCCAAGCTATCATTGGTATTAACAATCTGTGCAAATTTGGTAACGATCAAATAATAAATGAAGGTGTTAGAGCGTTCACAAGGCAGAAAATAGCAATTTTCAGAAAAAATCAATTGCCATAACTCCGGCGTTACCTATCCGATTTGGCTGGTTTTCGAACTTGTCCGAGCTTTCATTGATATTAACAATCTGTGCAAGTTTGGTAAATATCAAATAATAAATGAAGGTGCTAGAGTGTTCACAAGGCTTAATATGGCATTTTTCAGCAAAACAAGGGCCATAACTCCGGTGAAATGTATCCGATCCGGCTGGATTTCGAACTTGTCCGAGCTTTCATTGATATTAACAAGCTGTTAAAGTTTGATAAAGATCGGATGAAAAATGAAGGCCCTAACGTGGTAACAAGACAAAAGTTAACGACGGACGGACATTGGACAACTCGCCATCCCATAAGCTCTGCTGGCCCTTGGCCAGTATAGCTAAAAATCAAAATTCAATAATTTGCGCTACCATTAGGGTAAATATAGTACATTTCTTTTTAAAGAAAACCCGTCAATATTTTTAAAATATTTACTTTTAATTAGAATCTACTCTTTGTGAACAATACTACTGCATGATGATGGCTGATATATGGATTCCTATGCATATGTCATGCTTCCCTTGAAGGTAGAGATATTATAAAGGTGGTGGTATTACATGGTTAGAGAAACAAGGAGTGGCGAGAAAGGGAAATGAGAGGGACAGCGTTTTTTCCCCATATATAAGTGGTACCGAAAAATGGTACCATTCCCAATGATAAAAAGTATGTTTTTTACCAGTTGGAGTGAAAAAATTCCCAATCCAAATGTTTATTATTTTTGTTTTAAATATTTTTTTAGAATTTTTAAAGAGAAGACGGAGGAAAATATATTCTTTTAGGTTAGGGTAATGACATTCTACAAGAGAATGTATACATGGTAATATGTTCTCAAAGTCTTTAAGCATACTATATTGCTTTTGTTTGATAGTGAAAAACTTTCAATTTATGGCAAAACAACCTGATTTTTCCCAATTGAATGGGAACCGGTACCATTCCCAAAAGAGTGAAAAAATGTTCTGAGGTAAAACAAAGCCTGTAATAACACCCTAGTATACTGGCTTGCATTCAGTTTATAGAAAACAGTAAACCGTTTTGTAACATAAATTCAGTACAACCCAGTGAAATCTGCAATATTACATAGAAATTACCGAGGTATAGCCAAATTTAAGCTACATATTATCATGCCAGGTCACAGGATTTAGGCTAATTATAAACAACAGCCCTACAACAACACCTACCTTTTATATTGTGAGAGAAATCTATCTCTGTGACCAGCCAGAGTATCGGGAGGGAGACCTGAAACATAGCAGAGTTGTATATAATAGTTTATACTTTATTTGTTATATATGAGGGTAATTAATACCTCTTTAGCCAGCTGTTTAATATTTGCTGTATGACACATCTAGCAAATTAATATAACATTATTACATGATTTGTAAGGCAAAAACAAACAATATAAATGTGTATTTCCCCAGCAGCTTTAGATAGTAATAAAGACACTTTTTCTTTTTTTTTAGTAATAAGGACAATTTTTATTTTTTTTATTTTTATTTTTAGGGGTTTGTGGGGGTTGTGGAGGGGGGAGGGTGGGTGGGAGAGGGGATTGATAAATCTATACATCTACATTTTTGCATGCGCCAAATAAATCTATACATCTAAAAGTTTGTATTTAAAGCCAAATACTTCCTAGATGGTTGAAGATTAGCTGAATTATAATTAATCTATCTATATTCAATTTAAAAACAGCATAGGGTCAGTAGCAATATGGGGTAATTATACTGTTTTATATTTTCTGTACAAACATTCTTAATCTTGATAACAAAAGACACACATATAAAGTTCAGGTTACACACCATAAAATAAATAGAATCATGTTTATTTCCTATTTATAATACAAAAATAGTTTATTGAATTGGATTTTATAGTCGCACCAACAGCTAAGGACATACGAAAAAAGTTAACTACATTTATTTAATTAAAACTAGGTAAGAGCTTATTTTAGATCAAATTCAGTTGAATTGTATATATCCATATACAGTGTATACAATATCCATTAAAGATCCATTATTTAATGATTTTTTAAAACCACACAACACGCGAATGAGCAGACTACTTTTATACTATCTCACTGGGCAAGGTACCAAATTCTAAAACCACCGTGTTATAACTGATTGCCTTTCAGCATTTAATACAATGATGGATAATACATAAAAGTTGTACCATTCTCCAATAAATGAAATGAAATTAACTAAAGTTACATAAACGGAAATGACTTGTACTTCAAATAATAAGGTAATAAAATATATCTGTCATATACATGGTTACCAACTTAAATATAACAGGGCAACAAAATATTTGGGTTAAACAAAGTGTAACTGAAATCAACTTATATATGCATGCACAAACGGAACTGTAAAGAAGCGAAAGTGAATAAATAAATCAGGATTCAGTCAAGCATTTTTGCCTCTAAAAACTTTTTTTTTAAAAATAATGCTTGATACTTTTTAAGTAACTATCAGGTAAATTTAATGTACGGTAATAACTAAACAACTTGCCATTGTTTTTGAAATGAATGTTGTTTAACAGCTCAACACATTACAGGTTATGATGAGCCCGATAGAGAGAGGGTGAGGATGCTTAAGAAAAAGGGAAACGGCCCTTCTCTTACTAACAAATACATTCGTTTGGTTCTTTAACAGGCTCGGAGAATAGACTCTGATACACAGGGCCGCTCAGTTTATGTCCCTTTCCAATAGATGAGGCTAAGGTTAGTCTTTTGCCCAAGAACGCACGGACAAAACTCAGTGGCACTTGTGAGGATTGAACCCTGGTTCTCCAGTTTAAAGTCCACAAAAAAAGCTAAGTGGAAATGGGCAATTCGTTGTACTAGCTGACTAATGGGTAGTTTGTTTACCATTATCTTTAATATTATAAATTTTAGACAAACAAACCTTGAGTATGAAAACAAATTATTTTGGGATCATAAAAATACTGACAACGGTCCCTTTTCTCTAATATAACTAGCCACTTTACACTGAACGTGCCATACTGACATTATTAGCTTCCATAAGGAGCAGTTATAACTAGTTTTACATCAACAGTTTTTAATAATTTTTGCACAGCAGTCACCAAATCATATATAAAATGTAACAATCTTTAAATGAACTAACCCACCAATTAACGACAAAATTACACTACAAAATCGTGTATCAAAAGTCTATCCAGGTGTTCAGGTCATATAATAAGGTATATGTGCCAATTACAAGTCTAGAATAGATTTTTCCACGGGTTCTTAAATTACCTGTGATTAAATATGTGAGAAATGAATTATGAATTGGTAACTCTTAATTGGACACTTCAGTTTTGGGGTTTTTAAAACTATTTATACCGTGTCTATAGCAGGGCTCAATCTACAGGGCGATTCGGGCGAAGAACGCGCCCGCGATCTCTTGACTTCGCCTTGGCAGCACATCAAAGCGAAGTTCAAGTCGCCGAAAAATTTAAAAAAAAAAATAAAAAATATATATATATATATTTTTTTTTAAAAAGGTACAGTATAGTAATAAATCCATTATCATAGAAATTTGCATCAATATTTCAAGCTCATATTATAGAGTAAAAAGAATTAGTGTGCATTACACTGTATTCACTGCACTGCGATATACATGGTGATGACTATTCAACCGTTGTCTACGTATACACGTCGCGTGAAGTCTCCCTAAATTCTCTCCACTTCTCCCTACAATCACTTGAGGGAGAAGTGACTTCTCCCTAAATTCCTTGCCTAGATTGAGCCCTGTATAGAGTTTGGATTCTCAAAATATGATATATTTATACCTCGTCATCAGTAGGTACAGAAACGGTTTACATTTTTTTACCAACTCAAAAATCATTTGACACATATGCGATTACATGTGTTCTAATCATGCACTGGTGAAGTTATGAATTTAATATGCACATATGCATTATATTGTAAACACAACACATGTGTTAAACCTGATATAACAGTTTGTAATGAAATTTGGCAAGATAGTTACTTTAAAAGAAAAATGCTTATTTTTTATATTATTTGACACCCTCCACCAATAAAGACATACCTGTCAATGCTAAATAAGGAAACACACGTTTTATAACAAACGTATTAACTGTAAGATTATCTATAAAAGCACAAGCCTTATATAATATGTTAAACTTCTACATACAAACAAGGAAGTGTGTCTCTAAAAGTATAAACTTCATTTATTTTACAATTGATTACAAAACAAAACAAGAGGCCCAAGAGGGCCTGTGGACGCTCTACTGGCTAAAACAGCTCTTATAGATTTAGATAGATATAGCTAGATATAGCTCTCTTCTCCTATAGATCAAAATTGTTGCCTCTGGAGTGCCCACAAGCAAATTCCAATATTGACCTAGTGACCTAGTTTTTAACCCCATGTGACCCATTTTCAAACTTGATCAAGATATAATTAAGACAAACATTCTGACAAAGTTGCATCAAGCTCGGGTAAAAAATATGGCCTCTAGAGTGTACACAAGGTTTTTCCAATATTTGATCTAGTGACCTAGTTTTTAACTTCATGTGACCCATTTCTGAACTTGATCAATATATATTTAAGATAAACAATTTGACAAAGTTTCATCAAGATTGGGTAACAAATATGACCTCTAGAGTGTACACAAGTTTTTCAAGTATTTGACCTAGTGACCTAGTTTTTGACCCCACAACCCATTTTTTTAACTTGACCGAGATTTCATTGAAACAAACATTCTGACAAAGTTTCATGATGATTGCATCAGAAATGTGGCCTCTAGAGTGTACACAAGCAAAAGTTAACGGACGGACGGATGACCTAGTTTTTCCCCCCATGGGACCCATTTTCGAACTTGACCAAAATATAATTAAGACAACATTTCGACAAAGTTTCATCAAGATCGAGTCAGAAATATGGCCTCTAGAGTGTACACAAGGTTTTTCAAGTATTTGACCTAGTGACCTAGTTTTTAACCCCATGTGACCCATTTTCAAACTTGACCAAGATATAATTAAGACAAACATTCTGACAAAATTGCATCAAGCTCGGGTCAAAAATATGGCCTCTAGAGTGTACACAAGGTTTTTCCAATATTTGATCTAGTGACCTAGTTTTTAACTTCATGTGACCCATTTCCAAACTTGATCAAGATATAATTAAGATAAACAATTTGACAAAGTTTCATCAACATTGGGTAACAAATATGACCTCTAGAGTGTTCACAAGGTTTTTCAAGTATTTGACCTAGTGACCTAGTTTTTAACCCCATGTGACCCATTTTCAAACTTGACCAAGATATAATTAAGACAAACATTCTGACAAAGTTGCATCAAGCTCGGGTCAAAAATATGGCCTCTAGAGTGTACACAAGGTTTTTCCAATATTTGACCTAGTGACCTAGTTTTTAACTTCATGTGACCCATTTCCGAACTTGATCAAGATATAATTAAGATAAACAATTTGACCAAGTTTCATCAAGATTGGGTAACAAATCTGACCTCTAGAGTGTACACAGGTTTTTTCAAGTATTTGACCTAGTGACCTAGTTTTTGACCCCACATGACCCATTTTTGAACTCGACTGAGATTTCATTGAGACAAACATTCTGACAAAGTTTCATCAAGATCGGGTCAAAAATATGGCCTCTAGAGTGTACACACGGTTTTTCCAAAGTTTGACCTAGTGACCTAGTTTTTAACACCATGTGACCAATTTTTGAACTTGACCAAGATATAATTAAGACAAACATTTTGACAAAGTTTCATCAAGATTGGGTCAGAAATACGGCTTCTATAGTGTACACAAAGTTTTTTAAGTATTTGACCTAGTGACCTAGTTTTTAACCCCATGTGACCCATTTTCAAACTTAACCAAGATATAATTAAGACAAACATTCTGACAAAGTTGCATCAAGCTCGGGTCAAAAATATGGCCTCTAGAGTGTACACAAGGTTTTTCCAATATTTGACTTAGTGACCTAGTTTTTAACTTCATGTGACCCATTTCCGAACTTGATCCAGATATAATTAAGATAAACAATTTGACAAAGTTTCATCAAGATTGGGTAACAAATATGACCTCTAGAGTGTACACAAGTTTTTTCAAGTATTTGACCTAGTGACCTAGTTTTTGACCCCACATGACCCATTTTCGAACTTGACCGAGATTTCATTGAGACAAACATTCTGACAAAGTTTCATGATGATTGCATCAGAAATGTGGCCTCTAGAGTGTACACAAGCAAAAGTTAACGGACGACGGAAGACGGACAACACACGATCCCATAAGCTCTGCTGGCCCTTGGCCAGTAGAGCTAAAAACTGAATGTTGTTTAACGGCTCATCAACAAAGTATAGGTTATTTAGAGCCGCCCCAGAGAGAGGGGAAGGATACATAGGATTCCAGGAACCATGCCCTACTCTTATTATCGAATAGATTTTTGTGTTTCTTTAACGTGCTCGGAGGATAGACCGATACACGGGACCACCCGGTTTACGTCCCCATCCGACGGACGAGGCTAAGGGAAAGTGTCTTGCCCAAGAACACACCGACGGAACTCAGTGGCACCACGGAGGATTGAACCCGGGGCCTCCGGTTACAAATCTGCTGCGCTACAGACTGCGCCACGACAGCCCTCTGCAGGCATTCCATTTGTTTCTCGAGTTGCAGGGTAAGTTTTAACATATGTAACATATATGTGTAAGAATTGACTAAAACAACACAGAAATATGTAAAAAAAAAAAAAAAGAGATGGGAGGCATGTTGAGTTTCCCTCAAGAGATGAGAGGTATGTTTTTTCCCCTCAAGAGATGGGAGGTATGTTGTTTTTTCCTCAAGAGATGGGAGGCATGTTGATTTTCCCTCAAGAGATGGGAGGTATGTTTTTTCCCCTCAAGAGATGGGTAGGCATGTTGTTTTTTCCTCAAGAGATGGGAGGCATGTTGATTTTCCCTCAAGAGATGGGAGGTTTGTTTTTTTTCCTCAAGAGATGGGAGGCATGTTGATTTTCCCTCAAGAGATGGGAGGTATGTTGTTTTTTCCTCAAGAGATGGGAGACATGTTGATTTTCCCTCAAGAGATGGGAGGTATGTTGTTTTTTCCTCAAGAGATGGGAGGCATGTTGATTTTCCCTCAAGAGATGGGAGCTTTGTTTTTTTCCCTCAAGAGATGGGTAGGCATGTTGATTTTCCCTCAAGAGATGGGAGGTTTGTTTTTTTCCCTCAAGAGATGGGTAGGAATGTTGATTTTCCCTCAAGAGATGGGAGGTTTGTTTTTTTCCCTCAAGAGATGGGAGGTTTGTTTTTTCCCCTCAAGAGATGGGTAGGCATCTTGTTGATTTTCCCTCAAGAGATGGGAGGCATGTTGTTTTTTCCTCAAGAGATGGGAGGCATGTTGATTTTCCCTCAAGAGATGGGAGGTATGTTTTTCCCCTCAAGAGATGGGTAGGCATGTTGTTTTTTCCTCAAGAGATGGGAGGCATGTTGATTTTCCCTCAAGAGAAAGGAGGTTTGTTGTTTTTTCCTCAAGAGATGGGAGGCATGTTGATTTTCCCTCAAGAGATGGGAGGTATGTTGTTTTTTCCTCAAGAGATGGGAGGCATGTTGATTTTCCCTCAAGAGATGGGAGGTATGTTGTTTTTTCCTCAATAGATGGGAGGCATGTTGATTTTCCCTCAAGAGATGGGAGGTATGTTGTTTTTTCCTCAAGAGATGGGAGGCATGTTGATTTTCTCTCAAGAGATGGGAGCTATATTTTTTTCCCTCAAGAGATGGGTAGGCATGTTGATTTTCCCTCAAGAGATGGGAGGTTTGTTTTTTTCCCTCAAGAGATGGGAGGTTTGTTTTTTCCCCTCAAGAGATGGGTAGGCATCTTGTTGTTTTTTCTCAAGAGATGGGAGGCATGGCAGGTATGTTGTTTTTTCCTCAAGAGTTGGGTCGGCTAAGGCATGTTGTTTTTCTCAAAAGATGGGTGTGTTATATTTTCACCAGTTTTAATTTAGATTGTTAGTAATTTTGTCTAGCATTTAGTTAAAAATGCTCCCAGTGTTGATAAATATATGTATGTGAATTTAGTGTTTACCCTACTTACTAAACCAATCAGATGGCTCAGAATTTTAAATGATGGATACATTTATTCATGAAGGTTTATTATTTGTATTCTTCAGCTGTCACTTAATCATGAAGAGCCTGATCCATAAATAGCACATATAAATCAATAAAAAATATAAGGTAAACACTAAGTCAGATAGAGGATATGAAGAGAAATCTTCACCATTAAGAAACAGAAAGGTAGGGAGCTTTGCATTGCAGCAACTGACTAGTTTCTTACTGGTGAAGATTTAGGTAGGGAGCTTTGCATTGCAGCAACCGACTAGTTTCTTACTGGTGAAGATTTCTCTTCACAGCTTCTATCCTATACATCAATTTTCTTTTTACGAGAAATCCATATACTTCACCAATAAAAATGTGTAAGTCAATTAAAACACACCAGTAGATTATCTGAGTGTTCACTTGTATTTCTAAAAGTAATTTATAATAAGAAGTGCATATTTTGAAATTGAATGATATTAATTAACAATTGCAAGCACCGACAGTCTCAAAATTCCTAAACATGGGGTACAGTGTTCAATAGTCACACATCTTAATCCCAGGTATGTCCAACCATTTTACCGTTCCTATGAAATCATCCCAACATCATGTTATGCAGCAAATTTTCCAGGAATTTTGGGACAATCAGTGTTTGCAATGATTAACTGATATCTTTTGATTTCAAAATATGCACCTATGATTATAAATTACTATAGCAATACAACTTAACACAACTTAATTTTGCTTTATTAGGCACTGACCAATAAAGCAGATCAATGCAAAATCCCTCTGCGTTTATTGTACGTAACGTTATCTGACATCATGCACGTAACGTTGACGTCATAAAACAAACAAAAAACAACAACATGGCGGCGTCCTCGATAAGCGTAGCATTCTGGGAAATTGGTAATAATAGTAATTCATAAACAGAATATTATGTCAGTGCCTTTTACTATCAAGTTTTTTAGGCTCAGCATGAAAACGAAGAATGGCTCGGAAGAGACTTGTCATTCTACGTTTTCTAAGCCTCACCTAATAAACTTGATAGTAAAAGGCACAGACATAAAATTCTCTCTATAACTACTGGTGCATTTTCATTGAAACAGTATATTTCATCAGCTTATTCAGTGTTGCCTATAAGTAAATATAAATTATTACATTTTTCGACAAAAATCCACAAAATATGGCTGATACTTACTAGAATGTAATTTAAACAAAGATTTAACAACATAATCATAGAGCTGACACGAATCTTGAATACACAGTATCAACGGCGCCAGCCTACACTGTCCGGCATTTGTCATGGAGTTGGAGCGTGACCGGTCCAAGGAACCAAACACTGAAATATAATTACAATATGTTCTATACTATATGTGTACTATGAGCTGGCAATTCTTGTTTATTTTACTAAAAGGTTCTGCTTTTTACATTTCATAGTTTAGCTTCGCTATCAAACTGTACATTTCACGCCCTTCAACACTTTAAATTTTTAGGCAACAGATGGAAATAAACTACTCAACTTTTATAATCGGTCACCCAGATTTTTTGAAAATAACACGAATACTAAAAACTGGAAATCACCGAGACACAAACCAATATTTTATTAAGTTTATCAACAAGGTTTTAGACCAATCAAGGCAGATTAAGTTTTATAAATGGCTAGCGATATGTGTTAAACGACATAAGTTAAAATTTCAAATGAAAATATGAATTATCAAAAATTCTTTGAAAAGTGACCGATTATAAAAGCTGAGTAGTGTACAGACAGGTAGACAAAAGTTTTCTATTTTTCAATTTTAAATGACACTTGCAGACTATGTTACTACAACATTACAAGATTTTTTCAGACACAAAATATAATTCCTTTTATCTCTGAAAACTTTTCATTTATGGTTGGTTGATTGAATTACATCATTTTCAGCACGTTTTAGGCTATATATGACGTTGATTTTTCAGTGGTGAAGGCAGACCACTCACTTATTTCCGGGTAGAATGAGTACTGATACCCTTCCCGCCATCCGTAAGAATCAACACTTTCTCACTTCACTTATGAAAACGTGAGCTATAGAATGATAGTTACACTGTCAGTGGAAATAGTCACACAACAAGGACAGTCTTTTATTGTAAAATTATATACTACTCAAAATTTGCTAAGCACAAAGATTTCAATTCGACATTTTAAGGTGGTTGGTTTTACCAACAGCATAAAAACTCAACAATTAATTTGTTTATGATTAACTGCATTTTCTCATCCTATTCTCAACATATCTATACATAAACCATATAAATGAAACCATAAATATCCTTCATCTAGGTTCAAAAATACGGCGAAAAAGGTTTGGTGCAGTATACTTATCACAATTAGATTCAAAATGTGAAAATAACTACAAATATTGCACAGATAAAAGTTAAGGTTAAGATATATTATTTTTAAAACTGCTGACTCGTACCTTGTTGTTGCAAATTCAGAACTTCATCCATATAGTCCAGCATATCTACACTGATCTCAAAACTGAAATAACACATAACATAATGAAAAGTCTTCCAATTTAAACTACGGAAAACTTTCTACTAACTGTACTGATTAAAAAAGATTAGGCAAAATAATTTATTGTTTTAACCATATAAATATGTTTCTTGGAGTGTAGTAAGGTCATTACATGAATATCATAAATTAATACACTTTAGCTATAACTTCATGTCAGTGAAGTCATGTTTAAAAGGCATACATACTGGCATTATGTGACATGTAACAGATGAGTATGGTCTCATAGAGGTGTTTAAGTTAACCAACGAGGTGAGACCATACTCTATTTGTTTTGTAGCATGTCTATTTCACCTGTCTGCCATACTCTAACTAACAATAACTGGTAGTCAGAGTACATAATTTATTCTGACAGGTGTTATTTTCAGTTAAACAATTTACACCTGTGGAAATACAAAGGGAATTTCAGTGACCATGTTACAATATGGGATAAATAGAATCTGACATCTATGCTAATTTATTATGGAATTAAATGCATTGGCACCCCCCACGGGTCATTTTCATGAAGTTTGCATACGGTCCTGATATAATCAAACACTCAAGAAAGAGGGTTAACCTCATGTCATATATTGGAAGATGAAGACAATTCACCCATCAGCCCTTGTCTACGCAACATTAGGTTACTCATAATTATAACAGACCTTGTCCACTTGGATAGCTAATACAGTTTCCTGATTGATTATAATCACAAATTCGTGAAACAAATTTACAGTAACTTACTAATTATTTACATCTGAACCACACACTCGGGAAAACTTGTCATCATTCATCAACAAATTTCCTGGAATCTCCGGATTCTGTAAACACACGAAGCTGTCTTATGTAACGTTGTATACACGTTATATTAATAGTCTGATGAAGCCAAGTGTATGGCTGGATATACACGTTATATTAATAGTCTGATGAAGCCAAGTGTATGGCTGGATATCAAGCAGAATCACAGTAGTTACATCTTTTGCAAAAGATTTAAAACAGATGATCATCCTAGGATAATATAATTAAGAGCAAAATAATTTAATTAAAAGATCCTTGAAAATCACCTTTCTATAAAAGACTGGCTTCTAATGAAGAAGGGCAGACTGTGACAAAATGTCAATATTTTATGAAATTCTAACTTCTAATTTAGGAGAGTTACAAATGTATACTGTTGTGACATATGGTGACTATTTCAAATACATGTACTGATATAGGAGAGTTAATTTATGTATTACTGTTGAGAAATACTATGACAAAATGCAGATACCTTTCTGTGAAAGACTAACTTCTGATTCAGGAGGGTTGTGTACGCGGCAATAAGCCTCCCATAGCCATCCTTCAAGTGACCCTAAAATGAAATTGCATAACAAAATAAAACAGAGTGTTCACAACTCAAATTAAATGATTTTTAAAGAAACTAACCTGGCAAATAACGGCAAAATTACCCTACACAACTGTTTATCAAAACTCTATCCGGGTGTTTGGGTCATAAAATAATGTATATGGGCTGATTAAAAGTATAAGATTTTTTACGGCTTCTTAAAATACCCGTGACTGAAGTTGCGTAAACGGAATCATGAGTTGGTAACTCTTAATAAAATGCTCCAGTTTTGGGGGTTTGGCCTGGCTAGTTTAAGCCATTTATATTGTGTTGATAGAGTTTGGATTCTCAAAATATGTAAGTTATATATATATATATACCTTGTTGTCAGTAGGTTTTAGAAAGGGTGTACATAATGATGTAAAATTTGGCTGTTGTTGGCGGGAAAGCTACTTTATAATTCAAGAGGCATAACTTTGCATTTCAAGTTGATAAGGCAGGCCTTAAAACTTGTTCGAGGCTGTCACATTCTGATCAAGTTTGAGGGTGATTTGAAAACAAGAGGCCCAAGAGGGTCTGTGGACGCTCTACTGGTTGAAGATAAAGTTTATGTATAAGGGGCCATGAGTCTTTCAAAAATCATTCAACCAGAACATGGTGATGACATATGCAACTAGGCTTGGTACTGATTATCCCTGCAAAGTTTCGTTGAAATCCACCCAGAGGCTCAGGAGAACTAGTCTAGACAAAGTTAGTGTATTAAAACCTTTAAGGGCTCATAACTCTGCTAAAATTCATTCAACCAGAACATGGCAATGACAGGTGCAACTAGGCTTAGTACTGATCATCCTCCCCAAGATTCGCTGAAATCTGGCAGAGTTCAGAAGAGACTAATCTGGACAAAGTTTGTGTATTAAAACATTTAAAGGGTCACAACACTGCCAAAAATCATTCAACCGAAATATGGCGATGATATGCACAACTAGGCTTGATACTGATCATCCTTGTCAAGTTTCGTCTATATCCAGCCAGGGGTTGAGGAGAACTAGCCCGGAAAAGATTTGTGGTATCAAAATCCTTTAAAGAACCATAACTCTGCCAAATATCTGTAAACCGGAACTTGTCGATGACATGCACAACTAGGCTTGGTGCTGATCATCCCTGCAAAGTTTCACTGAAATCTGGCGAGGGGTTCAGGAGAAGTAGATCAGACAAAGTTTGTGTATTAAAACCTTTAAAGGGCCATAACTCCGCCAAAAATCATTCAACCGGAACACGGCGATGATTTGCACAACTAGACATAGAATCAATCATCCCTAAATATTTCGTTTAATCCGGCCAGGGCTTCAGGAGAACTAGTCAGAACAAAGTTAGTGTATTAAAATCTTTAAAGGGCTTTAACTCCGCCAAAATCACTCAACTGGAACACGGTGACTATGTACAACTAGGCTTGGTAGTGATCATCCCTGCATGAAACCAGCCAAATGAAGGCTCTTTCGTTTTAATGAGGCCAAGATATAACATATTTCAGAAAATCAAGGGCCATGACTCCGATGTAAATGGTCCAATCTGGATGGTTTTCAAACTTGTCCAAGCTTTTATTGATATTAACAATCTGGTAAAGTTTCTAAAAGATCGGATGAAATATGAAGGCCCTATCGTCTTAACGAGGCAAAATATAGCATTTTTAACTAAATCAAGGGCCATAACTCATCTATTACTGGTCAGATAAGGCTGGTTTTTCGAAATTGTCTGAGCTGTCATTGATACAAACAATCAGGTAAAGCTTCGTAAATGAAAGATGAAGGCCCTATCTAATTAACGAGGCAAAATATAGCATTTTTAACTAAATCAAGGGCCATAACTCCACTGTTACTGGTCCGATCTGGCTGGTCTTCGAATTTGTCCGAGCTTTCATTTATATAAACAATCTGGTAAAGTTTGGTAAAGATCGAATGAAAGATAAAGGCCCTATCGTCTTAACGAGGCAAAATATAGCATTTTTAACTATATCAAGGTTCAATCTAGCTGGTTTTCGAACTTGTCCGAGCTTTCATTGATATTAACAATCTGGGTAAGTTTGGTAAAGATCAAATAATAAATGAAGGTGCTAGAGTGTTCACAAGGCTTAATATGGCATTTTTCAGCAAAACAAGAGCCATAACTCTGGTGAAATTATTTCGATCTTGCCGGTTTTCGAACTTGTCAGAGCTTTCATTGATATAAAGACACTGGCAAAGTTAAGTAAAGGTCCGATTAATATTGAAGGCCCTAGAGTGTTCACAAGGCAGAAAATAGCATTTTTCAGAAAAAACAAGGGCCATAACTCCGGTGTATTGATCTGATTTAGCTGGTTTTCGAACTTGTTCGAGCTTTCATTGTTATTAACAATCTGTGCAAGTTTGGTAAAGATCAAATAATAAATTAAGGTGCTAGAGTGTTCACAAGGCAGAAAAAGGCATTTTTCAGAAAAAACAAGGGCCATAACTCTGGTGTTACTGACCCAATTCAGCTGATTTTCGAACTTGTCCAAGCTATAATTGGTATTAATCTGTGCAAGTTTGGTAACGATCAAATAATAAATGAAGGTGCTAGAGCGTTCACAAGGCAGAAAATAGAAATTTTCAGAAAAAATCAAGGGCCATAACTCCGGTGTAACTGATCCGATTTGGCTGTTTTTCGAACTTGTCCGAGCTTTCATTGATATTAACAATCTGTGCAAGTTTGGTAAAGATCAAATAATAAATGAAGGTGCTAGAGTGTTCACAAGGCTTAATATGGCATTTTTCAGCAAAACAAGGGCCATAACTCCGGTAAAATTATTGCGATCTGGCTGGTTTTCGAATTTGTCCGAGCTTTTATTGATATAAAGACACTGGCAAAGTTTAGTAAAGATTCGATTAATAATGAAGGCCCTAGTGTGTTCACAAGGCAAAAGTTAACGGACAGACGACGGACGGTCTCAAAATTGGGGGCAATTGAATTGAATTTGGTTTTAAGGCGCACCAACACATGAAAGGTTATATGGCACCTAACAGGCATGAACATGCCAGGCTCATCCTCCATGTACATCAAGATAAAAGAGGCCATAATTTTGTTAAAATAAAAGCAAGAGTTATAGAACCTGGCTCTGTGGCATTGTCTAATGATGCTGAATGCACGTGTGAAGTTTTAATTGATTAAGTACTTTGTGAGATACAAATTTACATACAAACTTTAACCAAATTTCTTAAGTACAAAAGGGGCCATAATTTTGTTTAAATAGATGGAAGTTACAGAACCTGGCTCTGTGGTGTTGTGTTATGATGCCCAATGCATGTTTGAAGTTTTAATCTATTATGTTAAGTTCTTTTAGAGATACAAGCTTGCATACAAACTTTAACCAAGTTTTCTAAGTATGAAAGGGGCCATAATTCTATCAAAGTAAAAGCAGGAGTTATGTCACCCGAATGATGCTGAATACATTTGTGAAGTTTCAATCCATTGTGTAAAGTGGTTTGGAAGATACAAACTTACATACAAACTTTAACCATGCTTACATACAAACTTAAACAATTTTTATAAGTATGAAAAGGGCCATAATTCTGTCAAAATAAAAGCAAGAGTTATATCACCTGACTCTGTGGTGTCAACTAATGATGCTGAATACATGTGTGAAGTTTCAATACATTATGTAATGTGGTTTGGGAGATACAAGCTTACATACAAACTTTAACCAGGGGACGCAGACGACGACAATCAAGTAGCTCTTTTTTCCCTTTGGAAAAGTCGAGCTAAAAAAGGGACCCATTTTTGGTTTGGAAGTAGAGAATTTGTGAATGTTAAAGCAGGTAAATGAATGCTATGGAAATCAGTCACTGACTAGTGTTTTGTAGATCCAGGTACTTTTATCCTGCATATATACATGGTTTGAAGTCCAGCACTCTTCAATATGCACCAGCTCAATGTTTTACATTGTGTTTATTCTGTGTTAGAAGCAGATGGCTGGGTTAACCAACAGGTAAACAGCAAAGATGGAACTGAATAATTGTTAACCGACTCAATACATTATCTTAGGTAGTTTTGAGCGTAGAACTGGAGTTGCATGCAGTACAGTGAGTCTTACCATTTAATAGATTCATATGATTGGATGGGGCTCAGCGCCACATTTATGCAGGGCTCAAATTTAAGCTGTTTTACTGGCTTTACTGGCATTTTGCCAGTAATTTTTTCAAAATGCCAGTAAACTTTTGAAACACTGGCAATATTAAGAAAGTGTTTAACAGCCTTCTAGTTTAGAATATTGCTAAAAAGTAGAACTATTTAGGCATAATATAGTTTACAGGCATAAATGACCAGTCAAAATGATAAGAAAAAGAGCTATTGTTTATTGTTTGCTAGAGTTTATTGTTTTGCTAGAGTTCAGTTTTAATCAACTGGCAAAAAGATGCCAGTTGGAAAAAATGCTAAATTCGAGCACTGGTTTATGTTACATTTCAACAGAGGAGTCTAAGGGTAGTGACTTGCATAAGAACAAACCAAAGGCACCCAGTGGCACATATCAGACTCAAATTCCTGACCTCAGGCTTCAGTCAACCCTGCTATACACTTAACAGATAATGGATGAGTGGATGAGTGGATGAATTGACAGCTAAGTTGTATATTCCCTTAAAGTCCCTATCCCACCATCAATAACAACATTTTACAAAAGAATGTACATCATTTCTAAACCTACTGATGATGAGGTATATATTATATAACTTGCATATTTTGAGAATCCAAACTGTGAAGATATAATATTTACCGCTTTAAACAGTCAGACCAAACTCCAACACTGGAACGTCGAATTAGGAGATACCAACTCATAATTCATTTTACACATATTCGATCACGGTTAAAGAAACCATGAATAAACCTATACTTTTAATTGGCACATTTACATTATTATATCACCTAAACACCTGGATAGAGTTTTATAGTGTAATTTTGCCATTGTTCGGAGGTTAGTTTCTTTAAATAATTTGACCAAAGACAAGAAAAACAGAGTAAAGTAAATATAATTGCAACAAACATAACTTACCCAAAGTTTTCCCAGCTCCTCCAGATATGTCTTATATTTCTGTGAATCAGCAAACACATTGCCATGTCCCTCTCTCAACAGCTTGTGAAGCACGTGACAGAACTTCCAGCAGATAATTGGGTTGGCCTGCAACTGGAGCTTGGTGGTCACGTGCCAGAACAACCCTCCACCATGATCAGTGAACGTGCCTAGGATTGTGTCTAAACTCTGGTTAAGGAATGTCTATTTAAATGGTACAGCCGAAGTATGTAATATAAGGAACTTTCATGGGTACCTGGAAAAAATCGGGAATTCCAATGTGAGGTATAATTGTTTTTATCGGAACCGAGGCTCTGTGGAGGTTCTGATTAAAACACTTATACCAAGGGTTGGAATTCCCTATCTGAACCGGATACCCATGATAGATTATTTTTCTTGCAAATTATTGATATTTCGTGCGTTGACATCGCCGTTTTGCATGTTTTTTTACCCAGTGACGTCATGCAACTTTTGACTTTATTGGCATCATTGTTGATGCACATGACTTTTATCTTCCCACATGTGTAAGATCAGGCTTTCCATCACCCATGTTAAATATGGATAACCTTATCCAGTATGCAAGAAATAAGCAGTAAAAAGGTTGATTAACCAACCAGCTATACTACAAAGGCACAGTGAAACATTATTAAAACCTGCCCAGACTAGGCTGACTTGTTAACTGCTCATCGACACATTATTAAAGGGACACATGGCAATCTTGAATTTTTTAAAAAGCGTGGCATCCCATTTTTTTTTTTTTTTTTTTTTTTATACATAACTTGCATTTGTTCAATCATTAATAATGATTATAAGAATAGTGTGATTTTCCTTGCATAATATTGAACTGTTGATTATATTGCACCAATAAACTTTAATATATTTAAACCTATTGTAGAATAGGACGAACAAATGAAAATCAAACTTTTATTTGATTATATGCAAGCAGGTTTAAAGTCAAAATGATATTGGATAAATAAATGATGACATTATTTTCAATGCTTGATAAACATGTCAAGATTGCCGTGTGTAAGGTTATTTAGAACTAACAAAGAGTGATAAGAATTCCGGATAGCCATACTCTATCAAACAGGTGGTTGGGACAATGATCCGGTCTAGACTCTAAAACAGCATTAGAGACACAGGAAACGTGATTTTTTTTACCTTGCAGAGTTCCATGCTTGTATAATAATCATAATTATTATCTAAATAGTTCAAAGCAAATCTTTTTGCATATAACTTACCGTAAACTGATTTTATGTTAAACCTATCATGTATCATATAAAGAAGGCTTATTGAACTCTCCAAATTGTATTTAATGATATCCAAGCAGATTTAAAGTAAAAATAAAATTAATACTTGATTAAAATATTGAGGTACCAATTGTATTGCTTCATATAAAATTCAAGATTGCCACCTCTAAGAGAACATTCCAGATTAGTAATATGTCCAAAGATCCAAATGACCATAACCTAGAAGGCTAGTGATCTCTCATAACACATTACGCGGTCCCGCCTTAATTCCATTAAGCGATGGGAAAGCTTATATTAGCAGGATTTTATAAAGGATATTTCGACAATAAAACACGTTTAAAAACACATAAAAAGATGCGTAATGAATTCTGTCATTTTTTACTTGAATGTAAAAGGGACAATGTCCGTAACTTTTTGCTTATAAAACACACACTAATTACGTTCACAAACATTACACACTGAACTTAATTGAATATTTACTAATTAAAAGCAAGATCGTTTCAATCGCAGTACAAAAAAAGAAGTACCGCTTCATGAGTTTGAACTCGCAGCTAGCCCAAACTAAAATTACACTCAGGTAATAATAGTAAGCACGCAATAGTCGACGTCGCTCCCAACTGAACTAAACGGGCCATACATATTACGCAATACATACTATGTAGAAAACCTAATGTGCTAATGGAAGTCACGTGATCAGCAGAAAAGGTAAATAATGTGGGTCCCACATTATTTACAAATAATAACTAAAAAACGAATGGAATGTATTACTACAGACTTCTTTGAGTTTATGCACATGTTTTCATGTATACATTCAACCGAATAAAAGTCGGACAGTAATATTTGGTTATGCTCAATATCCGTTTACTTATGGATAATGTCCCTTTAACGTTTTTGGATTTTATTGTAAAACATTTGTATCAATTCAGCGATACATTATGCAATTTAATTGTCATATATTTATTCCGGATTACGACTTCAATTATAACTTCCAATCCATTTTCTTACTGAGTATATACACGATATATATCGATACTTAAGCTTGATGGGGAATAAAAAAAATGCATTTCCATTTCAAAACAGAGATGAAACTGACTGTCAAGTATTAGTTAATAATATTACTGCCAGATTTGCATTAAATCATCTGGTGTTCCCAGGCGACAATTTTAGCTCTTTGTTTACATATGCAATACTTGTGCTATAAATAAACACTTTGGCCCTGCATGCTACCTGTTTTATGCTAAGCACAGGGTTCATGGGATACAACACAATAGCACACAAGTTTACACAAGAGATATTGAACCTATTGATTTGGCAACGTTTGCAACGGTTAATTCTATTTTATTGATAGCGTGAGTACAAGAATTCCGTCTTCTGAAAACTAGTACTTCATCAACTGTTTCATTTTACTTTTTAAATGAATACTCTGCCTTTAACAGTATGCATTAAACAAGCACTTAAACCATATATAAATATTTCATTGGCAAATGACCAATCACCGGTGCTTGAAGGTATATGTTATCAATGAAAAAACATATATATAAAAAACATATAACACCATGACTAATGTCCGCTTCCTGAAGCTATAAATGTATCAGTGATCAAGGCCAGGAAATATCATGTAAATTAATATAATATAAAGATTAATCACTCTATTTGGAATGTAACAAGACGAAATGCTGGACTGAACTTAACACTAATTACAGAAGCTTTAAGTGACAAGCCACTTGGTGTAAGGACAAGTACTTGAGAAGTCCCTGATTGACCGAGGCATAAGGAGTATTGTTACAGGGAATGAATAATACATTAGTGATTACCACAATTTTACAAACGAGAAATTAATTAGTCTATACTAACTATTTTTGGCATAATTAAGCATGCTTAACTTCATACACAGACAGTTGTCTACATTGTCAGGAAATTCAAAACTACTTTTGGCTGTCAGGTTATATTCGCTGTAATTGTTAATGAAATAGAATACAAAAAAGCATAAGGCCATAAAAAATTAATTACCTGGTTCTCAGGCCCGCCCGCATGTCTTTTTTTGGTGTCGCATTGCCAATTTTATCTCAAAAGTAATAAAATTGGAAATGCGCTACCGAAATTTCGAGAAAAAAGTTCCGCATCCAAGTTCGTTCTGGTTTTTACATGCAACTACCTCACGGGAATCCCCTTGTGGGTAGACTGGTGCGCGGCCGACTATCTGCCGCTCTGCTCGCTAGCTTGTGAGTGTTGCAGTCGTACGGGTACCAATCTAGGAGAGTCAGACGCTTGAGACTAGCAGGTGCTACAGAACAGGCGATTTATTCAAGCGTCTAATCGACAAAGTCTCACAACAACATGCAATAACGCCAGTGTCATTGAGTCAATTGAAGTTCATGCATGATCTCAGGGCTCAATCTACAGGGCGATTCGGGCGAAGAACGCGCCCGCGATCTCTTGACTTCGCCTTGGCAGCACATCAAAGCGAAGTTCAAGTCGCCGAAAAATTAAAAAAAAAAAATTTTTTTTTTTATTTTTTTTTTTAAAAAGGTACAGTATAGTAATAAATCCATTATCATAGAAATTTGCATCAATATTTCAAGCTCATATTATAGAGTAAAAAGAATTAGTGTGCATTACACTGTATTCACTGCACTGCGATATACATGGTGATGACTATTCAACCGTTGTCTACGTATACAAGTCGCGTGAAGTCTCCCTAAATTCTCTCCACTTCTCCCTAAAATCACTTGAGGGAGAAGTGACTTCTCCCTAAATTCCTTGCCTAGATTGAGCCCTGGATCTAATACAAATATACGGACTTATTGTGATTAGAAAGAAGCATAAGTTGGGAAGAAATGATAAGGTAATGATCGACAATAGAGATGAGCTGATCCAACTGGTTATTGCACATGTATTTCGAGATATTTTGCATCAATACATGTATTGGAATTAAAGTTTGGATAAAAAAAATCGCCCGTGTGTCTGTTGACCACTGTAAAATTGTAAAAAAAAATGCGCCCGCCTGCATCTCTTCTCAGAAAAAGTGGCCTGAGAACCAGGTAATTAATTTTTTGTGGCCTAAGCATATTTATCACATAACATGCGGTGTAGGAGTGTAATTATAACACCATTCAATATTTTCGATATTCTTCTAGTGGTATAACTTAACGTTAATGACATCATGATAATAGAATCTGACATATTATACTCGTTAGCAAAAATGATATAATGCGTGACAAGAGCCTCGCATTATATCATTTTGCCAACTTGTTTAATAATTTCAATAATGAATGAGCACTCATGTAAGATCCTCTATATTCAATACTGGGAGCTCAAGCAGGCAAAGCGAGTATTGTACCAAGCAGGCAATTACAGTGAGCATTTACAGTTTTTATTTTTTCTTCATCAGTCTACCATAGGTTTAAATATATAATATTGGTGCAATATAATCAATATTTATAGCACGGTACTATGCAAAAACAATTGGCTTTGAACTAGTCAAATAAAACAAGAAAAATTAAGATTGCAAAGTGTCCATTTAAAGGTATAATCAATAGTGAGTCAGAAATATTGCACTTACAAGGCTTTACGTTAAAGGGACATACGACAATCTTGATTTTTCAAAAACTCATGGTGTCTCAGTTTTTCTACAGAACGTGCGTTTATTCAATCATTAACAATAATTTATTTATAAGAATAATATAAAGCAAATTGTGTTTTTGCATATTATTAACTGGTTATTATATTCCATCAATATTTTTTTTAAACCTATGCATATTTAAAAATGAGCTCAAAATTTAATTTATAAAAAAATGCAAGCAGATTTACAGGGACACTGTCCGTAACTTTTAGCTTATAAAACATACACTAATTATGTTCGCAAACATTACACACCAAACATTACTGAATATTTACTAATTAAAGCAGGATTGTTTGACGGAATTCAATCGCGGTACAAAAAAAAGAGAAACCATTTCGGGCGTTTGAACTCGCAGCCCAAACTAAAATTACACTCGCGGTAATAATAGTGAGCGTAAAGTGGTCGACCTAGCTCCTGACTGAGCTAAGCGGGCTATACATATTATGCACTAAATACCATGGTGAAAACCTAATGCGCTAATGGAAGTCACGTGATCGCAGAAAAGGTAAATACGGTGGGTCCCACTTTATTTACAAATAATAATTTAAGCTTTTTTTTTCAAACTCACGAATGTATTACTACAGACTTCTTAGTGTCTATGCTCATGTTTTCATGTATATATTTCACTGAATAAACGTCAGACAGTTATTTGGTTATGCTCAATATCTGCTTACTTACGGACAGTGTCCCTTTAAAGTTAAAATGATACTGGATAAATAACTTGAGATGCTAATTTAATAGCTTGATAAACATTTCAAGATTGCCATGTGTCTCTTTAATGTAGGTATAAGCCAGGCTTAATAAACGGGATTGTCAGAAAGAATTGAAAAAAAACTAGTCCAAACATAATGCCGAGTTAACGGGGGATTCTTCCCTGGGGCTCAAATGGTAGAGGGACTATAAACCTTAGAAATAAATCAAAAAAGAATTGAAAATGTTGATGGATGCAATTGTATCTTCATTGAAAAAGAATGACAAAAAATTAAAAGACTAAGCATAATTTATATTCAATTCTAAGGCAGCCAGATCAGGCAAAGTTAAGTGAGTACTCTACCACTCATGCATTGTAAGTACTCTACCAAGCAAGCAATTTCAGTGAGCATTTAGACTTTCATTTTTTCTTCAGTATTCTACCATAGGTTTAAATATATAAACACTTAGAAATATGCAAACACATATATCCCAGGTGCTAAAAAATGTAACAAGATGAAAATGTAAAGATATCATTTTTTTCACTTTATTATTGTTGTATCGTATTTGCTTTATTTTTGAAAAGGTGTGGAGTGTGTGTGTGAGGGGTGGGATGCTACAGTATTAAAATAAAACAGAAAAAAACATGCTTGCAGTGTGTTCATTTAAAGCTAAAATCAATAGTGAGTCAAAAGAAGTACATGCACTATAACAAGCTTATCTCTGATTCATATTAAAGCCTTACATGTAGGTTAAGGAGTTAGAGGTTGTTATTGATTAGATAGATGTACAGGTAAACACTGACATCATAGTATGACTGCAGACACAACAATGTGGTTTACAACCATCCATTGACTGTTCATTCTGGACACTTCCCTGGCCTGGGGGCGGGCATATGTTTCATAATGATCATATATATATATATATATATACAATCTCATAATTGATAATATGACATTATGACTTGTGTATTTATCCACAGTCTAGTCGTTGCATTAGTAAACAAACAAGACTGTGAAAAACATTCACACCACGTAAGAAAGTCGCAAAAATTGGTCTCGTAACAAGGGTATTCTATAAAACAATAGAGGGCCTTTTTCTTTGCAGCAGCCTGTAGAAGGCCCCTTCCCCAACCCAAATTTCTTTTAAAAGCATTTTCCCCCATTTTTTAACCTTACCTCTGAAAATTCCTCTTTCATGGATTTTTCCCCAACTTAGGCCAAAATGCCCCTTCCCCAAAACCGGTAAGAAGGCCCTGCAATATAACTGGGAACTGAACTGGTGCTCTAATAAAACAGGTTGTCTCTTAATAGATGCCATTTTGGCCAGGTTTGATAGTATAGTTTATGACATTTAACAGGCAATCTACTTCAGCAGATGATATTTATCAATTCTGTGTATACTTACACTCAGTCAGGTATTCAATGGGTTGGCCGTTGGCTGAATCAACAGCAATACACATCAGTGTTTTCTCCCCAGGAATTTGTCAAGGCATGTCGCTTTTATCATAGAAAAAATGCTTCAGAATGTATCCTTATTCCTGACCCCTATATGTATGGGTAGTTTGTTAGAGAGACACTTGCTTTATATAAGAAATAGGCTAGTGATTCCATATATTGTGTTTTTTACTTATTTAAGCCAAACAAAAATGAAATAATTGAAATGTGTTACATGTCTTCTTGAAATTAAGGCATGTTGCAAAAGTATTTTGGCTCTGAAGGCATGTTAAATGTGACATGCCTTAATAGCCTGGGGAGAACACTGCACATGTACATAATTATAAGAAATATGTTACAGGGTTCGACACTAACTTTTTTAAATGGGTAGTCCGGAGGACTAGTGACTTTAAAAATCTAGTAGTCCTCCTGAAAACTAGATGGTCCTTCCAAAAAACGGTGTATTTAGCAACAAAAAAAAACAGGTGTATAACAGGAGACAAACTTCAAAGGGAACAGTGCTAAAAACCCTTTTCGTCTTGAAGATACCAACTGAAATCGTAAATCTTTATTATTTTTTCGGTTTCTCCCCAGGCAGGCTTTCATCAGATTTAGATGCATTTTCAACCCTAACCAACTTGACACATGTTAACCGAATACATTATTATTCTGGTCTTCGTTTCATTTTTACTATAAAATACAAATTATTCGACAATTACCCCAAACTTATTTTTCAGTTATACCCGCACTGAGTAAACAAAACACAAAATCATTACCTAATCCATAGACATAGATAAGTTATTTCTCTCGTCTATAAAGCAATCACAAACTCGCTTTATACCAAACACATTTCTTTATTTCTAAAACACGCATTAGAAGTTTGCACTTTTGCTTATTGACGACCGTCGCAAAGATTCTTTACAACTGTGCCGATGTCAATCATATAATTATAACCGCCTTTTAAATTTATTTATCGCAGGAGAAATCAGTTTCAAATAATCTCGTCGAATCATAACCCCGCCCTTGCGCAGTAGTTTGTAGTACGTTTTTTAATTATTCACCAAACGGAAAAATACAACGTCTTTGATTGGTTTACTTAAATAGAATGCGCACGTCATCTAATCACGTCATCGCCTAACGAGCAAACATGGGGGTTATATTCACACCTTGCCCAGTGTTCCCACTGACTTTTTCATTTGGGGGTACATGTACCCCTACTGTTAAATTTTGGGGGTACACTATGAATTTTTAAGATTGTTAAACCTTTCAACATACTTTATTTGCTACTGAAGGCATTACAATACACAGCACAGTGTAATATTCAAGTTGACAACAGTTACAGTAAATCATTTCGTTCAAGTAATAATTTAATACCAGTCAACACGTTTGCGCATCTATAAATAGTACACGGGAGAGACGAAACACGATTTGAATTAATTATTTGATCTTCATTTATTCTATTATTAAGTTTTTATTTTAATTTTAAATATACTTACTAAATCTGAAAAAGAAATAAGTCAAAACCACCAGAATGAGATGTTGATGTTTTCTCTACTTTCATTTAGGTAACGCGTGCGCTTATGGCGTCATAACCAATCATCGTAGTATGCACTAGTGGGATAGGGCAATTGACGCAATTACTCGGGATAATGTTTTCGTAAACAAAGCGTTTTAGTTTCGTTTTGATTTTTCAAAAAATATTCGGACAAAGTGGACGAGAATTTGGAAATCTACCGACGGTCATGCTTTCTTATTATCAGACTTGTATTTTTTCTGTGCGTGCATGCACGTACGAGGTCAGTTTTCTGTGCGTGATTTTTTGTTTTCATGCGTGATTCACGCACATGTGCGTGAATGGGAACACTGCTTGCCTCAGGCAAACCGATAATGATCGATAATTAGGCTATTGCCCTGATTAGATAAGAGTTGGGTTGTTATTTAATGATAATGGGATTAAATAAGGTACTTGTGAAACACGCGCTGATTGTGTATTTTAGAGGGTTTTGTTAATTATGCGGTTAATCACATGTGAAATTTCTGAAATTGACCCGAAAATGACGTTCGCCCCACATGGATAGAAAAGCGAAGTCGGCCAAATCATAGCGAAGTTTTAAGCGACTTCGCCTAATTGAGTGACCCCGGCCTTAAATTAGGAATGTGTATTTTATGGCCGTAATATCTATAATGGGGCTTGAAAAATTACTGGTCTGACGGACTAGCCAACTTTCACATTTAGGTAGTCCTCCTGAAAAACAGGTGGGTACAGGACTAGCGGACTAGCGTTAGTGTCGAACCCTGTGTTATCTTTGAAACCTTTGCATTATCACCAAAAAAAAGCAGATCATGTAACAGGACCGTCGTTTGACCATTCCCCTCCCCCAATTGTATATATATTTTCCCCCTTTTCCTGTGAAAAATTCCCTCTTAAAAAATAAAAAAAATTATTAGAAATTGCCCAAAACAGGAAAACAGCATACAATTTGCAATTTGGAATGGTAAATTCTTGATGCCACTTAAATAATAAAACAAGAGGTCAATGACCTTGAAGCACTACTGATTGATTTTGATTTCAGGAAGTAGTCGCTACAGACTTGTTTTTTGAAAATCTATTTTTAACCGTGGCGGCCATCTTGAATTTCCGGCCGACCTGAAATTTTGCTAGGATCAATTAGACATTAAGAGCAACATTCCTGTGAAGTTTCATGAAAATCCATCAAGTAGTTTCAGAGGAGTAGTCGCTACAAGTTTTCATTATATAACTCTATGTAAACAAAGATGGCCACTAGCAGCCATGTTTAACGTCCAATCAAAATAATTTTCGACAAGGACCAACATCATGTCATACTGATCATTTTAGAAAAAGTCCCATATCAATATCTCTTATAGTTTTGAAGAAGTAGTCGCTACAAACTTATTTATTTTAAATCTATTTTTAGCTGTGGCGGCAATCTTGAATTTCTGGCCGACCTGAAATTTTTCTAGGATCAACTAGACATCAAGAGCAACATTCCTGTGAAGTTTCATGAACATCCGTCAAGTAGTTTCAGAGGAGAAGTCGCTACAAGTTTTTACTATATAACTCTATGTAACCAAAGATGGCCACTAGCAGCCATGTTTAACGTCGAATCAAAATAATTTTCCACAAGGATCAACATCATGTCATGCTGATCATTTTAGAAAAAGTCCCATATCAATATCACTTATAGTTTTCAAGAAGTAGTCGCTACAAACTTATTATTTTTTAAAAATCTATTTTAAGCTGTGACGGCCATCTTGAATTTCTGGCAGATCTGAAATTTGCTAGGATCAATTAGACATCAAGAGCAACATTCCTGTACAGTTTTATGACAATCCGTCAAGTAGTTTCAGAGGAGTAGTCGCTACAAGTTTTTACTATATAACTCTATGTAAACAAAGATGGCCGCTGGCAGCCATGTTTAACGTTGAATCAAAATGATTTTTGACAAGGATCAACATCATGTCATGCTGATCATTTTAGAAAAAGTCCCATATCAATATCACTTATAGTTTTCAAGAAGTAGTCGCTACAAACTTGAATTTAAAAAATCTATTTTTAGCTTTGGCGGCCATCTTGGATTTCACATCAACATGAATTTTTGCTAGGATCAACTAGACTTCATGGGCAACATTTCTGTAAAGTTTTATGAATATCCATCAAGTAGTTTCAGAGGAGTAGTCGCTACAAATAAAAGTTAACGGACGGACGGACAGACAGACGGACGGACAGACGGACGGACGACGGACGCCGCACCACGGCATAAGCTCTGCTGATCTCTGATCAGTAGAGCTAAAAACAACACTAATTAGTGTTCCTTAGAAATTCCCCTTTCATATGAAAACAACGCAAAATTCCCTTCCTGGGGGCCTTGGCCCCATTCCCCCAATACGAAGGGAGGGCCCTGTGAAACAATCTCACATCTTGACATACGTACATGTATTGTTCTTGGATGCAGTGTTTTTCCCCCTTATATAAGTGGTACCGATAAAAACTGTACCATTCCCAATGGCAAAATAGGCCCGTAGACAGCCCAGAAGTTTAACCACGTGAAATTCCTTCCTAACGGACATTACCCCAGAACAGATGTTGATTTCTACATTTGATTACCTGCGTTTGAGTGCATACCGGTCTAGATTTTCAGTTTTAAGTTAGACAATAGCTTTAAGTCTACTTTAGTGATTTTATTTGATATTCCATTAATAGAATGCCTACTTCAATGTTTGATACCTTCCCAAAATTCTGCCGAGGCAATTGCCTCGCTGTGCCTCAGCGTGGCTACAGGCCTGCAAAAAGGATGTTCTTTCCTCAATTGGAGTGAAAAAATCCCAACCCTCAAAAAAAAAATAAAAAAAAAATGTTAAATTTGTTTACGGTAAATATTTCAGAGGGGAACTTGAATCAAAAAAAAAGGGGGGAAAAATATACTTTTAGGGGAGGATATTGAAATAATACAAGAGAAGGTATACACCTAATGTGTTTGCGAAGTATTTAAACATACAATATTGCTTCTGTTTGATAGTGAAAAATCCCAATTTAAGGCAAAACAACACAATTTTTCCCAATGAATGGGTGAAAAAAAATCGCTAAAAATTATTTAACCGGAACATGGCAATGACATGTGCAAATAGGCTTGGTACTGATCATCCCTGCCAAGTTCCACTGAAATCCGACCAGAGGTTCAGGAGAACTAGTAGAGGCAAAGTGTGTGCATTAAAACCTTAAAAGGTTCATAACACTGCCAGAAATCATTCAAATGGAGCATGGCAATGACATGCGAAACTAGGCATAGTACTCATCAGCCCCGCCAAGATTCGTTGATATCCGCTGTAAAGGCCCATAACTCCGCCAAAAATCATTTAACTGGAACAAGGCGATAATATGCACAACTAGGCTTGATACTGATCATCCTTGTCAAGTTTCGTTGAAATCTGGCAAGGGGATCAGGAGAACTAGCCCAGACAAAATTTGTATATTAAGCCTTTAAAGGGCCATAATGCCGCCAAAAATCATTCAACAGAAAAGCAACGATGTATATGCTTAACTAGATACATATGGTACTGATCATCCCTAAAAAGTTTCATTGAAATCTGGCCAGAGGTTCAGGATAACTAGTCCAGACAAAGTCTGGGTATTTAAACCTTTAAAGGACCATAACTCCGACACAATCACTCAACCGGATCACACTGATGATATGTACAACTAGGTTCGCTACTGATCATCCCTGCAAATAGCTGAAATCTGGCCAAACAAAGGTCCTATCGTCTTATCGACCCAAAATACATCACTTTTTAACTAAATCAAGGGCCATAACTCCAGTGTTACTACTTCGATTTGGTTGGTTTCCAAATTTATCCAAGCTTTCATTGATAGTAAACATCTGGCAAAGTTTGGTAAAGATCGGATGAAAATGAAGGCCCTATGTTCTTGAGTCAAAATACAGCATTTTAAACTAAATAAAGGCCATAACTCTGAAGTTATTGTCCGACCTGGTTGGTTAAGGTTGGAAAAGATCCGACGAAAATGAAGGCCATATCATGTTAACGAGGCTGTACTAAGCATATTTCAGAAAATCAAGGATAATAAATGGTCAGATCTGGTTGGTTTTCGAAAACGTCCGAGTAAAGTTTGAAAAAGACTGGATGAAAAATGAAGATGGGGCTAAATATAGCATTTTTAACTAAATCAAGGGCCATGACTCCACTGTTACTAGTCCGATCTGGCTGGTTTTCGAACTGTCCGAGCTTTCATTGAAATTAACTATCTGGTAAAGTTTACGAAACAAAAGTTAACGGACGACGGACAACTCCGCATCCTTGAAAATCTTCAAAATTCAGTTACATTTTCAATCGTTTGTATCCAAAAATAAACAAAAAAATAATCATTTTTTGATATTTTGTATGACCCTAATAAATAAAATTTTATAAGAGTGGCCCCCTTGGTATTTTGCATAGTGCCTGGGCACTACTATACCATTAGGGGAAATATGGTAGGCCAACTGTTCTCCCTTAAAAGGGGAATGGGGAGCCAAACTATTTGGACAATGGAAAAAAAATCAAACTGTCATGTTACCAATCTTAATATTCAAATTTACAAAAAGTCTGAGTGGGAATATCATAGGGTTGGTTATGCCGACTTCTATAACTAACACAAGTTAGGAAACATGATTATACACTTATGTAAAGTATAATTTGCAAGGGTACATGTAAATCATTCAACATGGAGATTAAATGCAAGGGTTTCATTAAGAGGTAGTAGGTGGAGATTTCCCCCTGCTACTTTGACTCATCTACCTGGTTACTAGTCTATGAATAATTTTACTAGAATTTTATACAAGTATCAATCAATATACTTGGCTACTCTACTGTGGGTCGCTTACTTGAAAAGTTAATGACACTCCTACAAATGGAACTCGGAACATCTAAACGACACACAACTTCATAATCTAGCTTCTCGTTTTAATAGTAAAGGATACTTCTAAGATGTTTTTCCTTCACTGGCGTCTCTAATGAATTGATGGCCTTGTTGATGGCAATAGTCTGAAATAAATGAAACAAGCAATGAATCACTATTATAAACCCTACAAAAATAGAATGTCGCCGAGTCAAGTGTGCCACTTTCTTACAATATTTTCAAATCATGTAAATATATTCTCAGGTCAAGGATTCAATCCTCGGTGGGGTCGTATCCCGGATTTTCATACGCACTGTAAACCTTCCCTAAAAATAATCAGGCTGAAAATATTACTCCTCCACGAAATCTGAGTTTAACAGGTAAACATTATGATAATTGAACTCTGCTAAAATAAAACTAAACATTAGCTGATAAAAAATAAAATCATTTCGGATAATATAATTGTTTATACATGTATACATCTACAATTAATTTGGATAATATAATTCTTATATACATCTATAATTATTACACATGTGTAACTTTCATAAAACATGCATATTCTATAATTATACACAACCTCAAGCAAAGAAGCTACTGTCAGTTTATCATTATGAAGTCTGGTGTAAAACCAGTGTATTACTAATTAGGCAGATATTCAAAAACTGGGTGTGCAAATTTGAAAACAGGATGTGCAAAATAATTTGCAAACACGCACTACATGCCAATTTGCGACAAGCTGATTACGGAGTCTCTGCCCAGGGGTAATTTATTGGTCATTGCGATTTTTCAAAAACGGCCGTGCAAAAGACTGCCGCACGGTTGGCTGGCTAATACACTGTAGTAAACCAACGGGGGATCGAACCCACGACCTCCATCATGCAAGGTGGACACATTACTACTAAACCTCAATTGAGGTAAAGTGAACAGTGCAGCTGATTACTACACATACCTGTATTTCCCCTAATAAGGGCACCTCCCCTAATAGTAGCCCCCCGCCCCCACTTCTCCCCCTGCCCAAACACTACACTTCTCCCCCCGCCCACACACCCAACTTCCCCCATTTCTCCTCCCACCCCACTTCCCCCCGCCCCCCACTTCTCTCCCACCCCGCCCCCCACACCCCACTTCTCCCCCCCACTTCTCAATAAATTAAAATTCAATTATGTTTCAATCTTTTGTATTTAACACTAATAAAAACAACAATTTTTCATTTTATAAGAGCGCATCCTTGGCGTTTTGCCTGGGCGCTACTATTAGGGGAAATATGGTTAGAATACAGCCTGACATATTCCTTTCAATTTGATCATAAAGTGTCTTGTAAGTACTAGACTGGCTATATATGTCCTTATGTTTGTTCATGTTTAAAATATACTGATGTCAATGAAAACGCTTCTGTTAGTATTGGGAAATGAATAATCCGAGAAAATTATTTCTTTGTGCGATTTAACTTAAAAAAATGGAAATGCATGTGCATTTCATAACATCAATGTGGAATGCACTAAATCCAGATATGCATGTGACAAATGTTAAATGTGGACTCATTATATTGATTATATCATATTTTGTACAAAATGCCTCAAATTCTAACTTTTAGAAGAATTTGTTTTGTGGTGGGTTTTCATCGACCGTGAGTATATTTGAGAGAAATTAAGTTATCAGCCAATCAAATAGTCTGCATTAAGTCTCCTTTGAATTTATCAAATATAACAAGAAATGTCACTGTAAGTGACAAATGATTCGAAGTGACCTTTGACCTTTAAGTGTGACCTTGGGGACATGGACCTGTATTTTGTGCCCGACACATCGTCTTGTTGTCTACATCTACATCTATAGTATACGTTGATCTGCCAAAATATGACAATCATTCACAGCGTTTTTTTTTCACCATTTTGGGAATGGGTCCGTGACCGGTCAAATTGAGGGTAAAACACGTGATTTTTCTCAAAATTGAGGAAAAAAAAATTTCCCTGTTATTGTTGTCCCTGAAAATGTTAACAATGCTGTTAAGTTCATTGTCGTTTAGGGTTGCACCAGATTCTCTACATATTCTCATGACCGAGGAATGAGTTTTCTGGCCCAGACGATTTCTGTTATTCGTCCTTTATTTAGTATTAATCCATCGCTCACTGAGGCGCTTGTTACATAGTAGAAAAGCGTTTCGATAACTTACAAAGCGGTAAAGCGTTTCTGCAACGCATAAACAACATGGCGTCGTCCTCAGGATGACAAGGCTGTTTTTTGCGTTTCAATTTACACAGAAAAGCAGAAGAAACGTCAAAAACCCTGGTAAAAAAACTTTATTAAGAAGATTATTCTAAAAAGTTTTAAAATTTTGGGGAAAAAAATCTGGAATTGGGAATTTTTTTTACTCAAAATTGGGAAAAATGCTATTTTTTACCGGACCCCGTCCAAAGAAGGAAAAAAACCCCGCTGATTCAACGGAAAAACGACTTTGCTTCGCGTAATGTGAGCACAAGATAAAATAAGAGTTAAGAGAAGCAAGTACAGGATGAACTAGAATAAATAATAAAGACAATAATAGACGTAAATATTGCTATAAGGTAAATAAATACAAGAATAAATCGGTATAGGTAATAAAGAAAGAGGTACAGGAAAGATGCCCAAACCTACATAGAATCATCTGATATGAACCAATTCAGCTTCCGAGGCGGTACCAGGGACAAGTGTGTCCCCGCTAACACAGCTTCACTTGAATCATAGTAGGTTTAGTTGAGATTCTGGTTTAAGTGCTGAAAGCGGAAAGCTCCCTCTTGAAGTGTACCAAGGAGGGGGCCTCAGCTGCAGCAGCTGGGAGTTGGTTCCAGGCAGGGATAGTTCTCGGGAAGAAACTAAACTTGAATGTGTCCGTCTTTGCAGAAAAGTGTTGGAATTTCTTGGAATGTAGTGCTCTTGTACGTGTTGTAAACGGAGTGAGGTGCTCTGAGCAGCGGATGTCTATTAAGTCGTTGACCACCTTGTAGAGGAATGTTAGTTGGAGCTTGGAACGTCTGTCTTCAAGTGTCTGCCACTGCAGGTGATCCAACATGGAAGTTACACTACCCCCCAAAAGTTGTGGTGAGCACTTGTGCTAAGTTATTTGAAAATCCGCCCATGAATATCCGAGTTATTAACCGGACACAAAAGCATTTTTTTTTTACCTTGGACCACGGTCCGCTGGATTTCTGGATTTTGTGTGCGGCACGTCGTCGTCTTGTGGTGAGCATTTGTGCCAAGTTATTTGAAAATCCGTCCATGAATGTCAGAGTTATTGACCAGACACAATTGTACAGACGGACTGACAGGGCGACTACTATATGCCGCCCTTGGGGGTCACAAAAATAAGGTTCAGAGTTATTCAGAAAAAGACTGATAACAAATTTAGACTTTTTAAGATTTTTTATGTTGATTCTGATTGTAAATATTAAAAGCAACTTTAACCACTGGGGGAGGAGGGCAGGGGGCAACATGTGTAAGAATTGACTAAAACAACACAGAAATATGTAAAAAAAAGAAAGAAAAAAGTTTCAAGTGTGGGTGGGAAAGATGAGAGGCGGTGCATGGGGGGGAAGGGGGCAACATATATGTGTAAGAATTGACCAATACAACATAGAAATATATAAAATAATAATCTAGTTTCGAGTGTGTGTGTGTGGGGGGGGGGGGGGGGGGGGGGGGGGGGGGGAAAGGGGGTGAGGGGGCAACATGTGTAAGAATTGACAAAAGCAACACAGAAATATGTGGGAAGGGGCAACATATATGTCTAAGAATTGACTAAAACAACACAGAAATATGCACACAAAAAAAGTTTCAAGTGTGTGTGTGTGTGGGGTGTGGGGGGGTGTGGGGGGGGGGGGGGGGGTGGAAGGGGGCAACATATTTGTGTAAGAATTGACTAAAACAACACAGAAATATGCACACATAAAAAGTTTCAAGTGGGGGCGGGGGGGGGGGGGGGGGGGGGGGGGGGGGGGGGGAGGAAGGGGGGCAACATATATGTGTAAGAATTGACTAAAACAACACAGAAATATGTAAAAAAAAGAAAGAAAAAAGTTTCAAGTGTGGGTGGGAAAGATGAGAGGCGGTGCATGGGGGGGAAGGGGGGAAGGGGGCAACATATATGTGTAAGAATTGACCAATACAACATAGAAATATATAAAAAAATAATCTAGTTTCGAGTGTGTGTGTGTGTGGGGGGGGGGGGGGGGGGGGGGGAGGGGGGGAAAGGGGGTGAGGGGGCAACATGTGTAAGAATTGACAAAAGCAACACAGAAATATGTGGGAAGGGGCAACATATATGTCTAAGAATTGACTAAAACAACACAGAAATATGCACACAAAAAAAGTTTCAAGTGTGTGTGTGTGGGGTGTGGGGGGGGGGGGGGGGGGGGGTGGAAGGGGGCAACATATTTGTGTAAGAATTGACTAAAACAACACAGAAATATGCACACATAAAAAGTTTCAAGTGGGGGCGGGGGGGGGAGGAAGGGGGCAACATATATGTGTAAGAATTGACTAAAACAACACAGAAATATGCACACAAAAAAGTTTCAAGTGTGTGTGTGTGTGGGGGGGGGGGGGGGGGGGGGGGGGGGAGGGGTGGGGGGGGAAGGGGGCAACATATATGTGTAAGAATTGACTAAAACAACACAGAGGGGGGGGGTGGAAGGGGGCAACATATATGTGTAAGAATTGACTAAAACAACACAGAGGGGGGGGGGGGGGGGTGGAAGGGGGCAACATATATGTGTAAGAATTGACTAAAACAACACAGAAATATGCAACAAAAAAAAGAAAAACAAATAGAGTTTCAAGTGGGGGAGAGGGGGAGGAGTGTGGGTGGGTGGGGGGGGGGGGGGGGGGGGGGAGCAGTGAGGGGACAACATGTATGTGTAAGAATTGACTAAAACAACACAGAAATATGAAGAAAAAAAAAAGTTTCAAGTGTGTGTGGGGGGGGGGGGGGGGGGGGGGGGGGTGGAAGGGGGCAACATATATTGACTAAAACAACACAGAAATATGAAGAAAAAAAATTTGAGTTTCAAGTGGGGGCGAGGGGGAGGGGTGGGGTGAAACATATATGTGTAAGAATCGACCAAAACAACACAGAAATATGTAAAAAAAAGACAAAATTAATTACCCAACCCTTTACAACAT
>JAWPHD010010127.1:0-96859 GCA_037043455.1 Cyrtodaria siliqua | reverse complement strand
GGATTAGTTTATTTTGGTCTATTAAAAATTCAGGAGACGTTCTTGATAACATTTTCAATAAAGGTCAAGTTTCATCAATAAGCACTTATGACTTCTCTACACTCTATACAACATAACCACATCACCTTATTAAAGACAAGCTAACTTCTCTTATTCAAAAGGCATTCGCTAGAGAAAATACTACATTTTTGGCATGTAATAATATAAATGCGTTTTTTACTAACGGCAGTTTAGACAATTATACTATGTGGACTTAGTATGAAGTTTGTGAAGCAATCATCTTTCTATTAGATAATATTTTCGTCAGGTATGGAACCACCGTTTATAGACAAATTGTTGGTATCCCTATGGGTACGAACTGTGCAACACTTGTCGCAGAATTGTTTTTATTTTGCTATGAATGGGATTTCATGTTGAGTCTTTCACCAGATACCCAGACAGATGTTATTGAAGCCTTTAATGACACTTCTCGGTATATGGATGACATATTGAACATTGACAACCCTTTCTTTCCAACTATGCTTAATTATATTTATCCTAAAGAACTTCAGCTTAACAAAGCTAATATATCTGATAATAACGCTTCTTTTCTTGATTTAGATCTCTCGATTGAAAATGGTAAAATAATTAGCAAAATCTATGACAAGAGAGATGATTTTAATTTTGACATTGTTAATTATCCCCACTTGGATGGGGTTGTTCCCCGAGCAACTTCTTATGGGGTGTTCGTGTCTCAACTTATTCGTTTTTCTAGAGCTTGTACTCGAGTTGAGGACTTTAATATTAGTAATCTTTGTATAACTAAAATGTTACTCAATCAGAGTTACCGTTACCATAAACTTGGTAAAACCTTTGCAAAATTGTGTTATCGTAACCCTGATCTTCTTTCCAAAAATAAAAATAATTAAAGAACTCTTCTGCGACAAGGACTATCACAACCTGACTTCTATGGTGATGTGATTTATAAACTTCGTAAGATTCTTGTTCATGATCACTTTCATACTATCTTTGTTAAACTTGTTAAAAAGTTTATCAAAAGAGGTTATGACCCTATCATTTTGCAACGTACTGCATGCTTGGTGGTGGACCCTTTTACAGTTCGCCACTATGCTTTCCTCTTTAATTGTACGATGATCGGGCAGCCTGTGGACCCTATGATGACGCCTACCTAAAGCCCATTGGGACGGTGACGTTTGATGATATTTGTCTATCATCTTTCGTGCCCTTAATGGTTTATTCTCTTACTGCCCTGGCTTTTGCCAAGTCATTGAGTACCTTCATTGTGACTTTCTAGGCTATTGTTTTTTTGTATTAAATTTACACGAGCATATTAGTGTTTTACTTATATTTGCCTATTGATGCTGCCTTGTTGGTTAGAGATTAGATCTTGACGGGGATTTCTTTATTTACACTGTCCTGTTTTAATGGGATGACAGTAGGGTAAGTGTGAGGTTTGGTGCACCTTAGAACCGGTTTAAACCCCCGGTTGCACCATCGATACTTGTTTGAACGCCCCGAAAGTGTCCCCTCCCCACAGCGGCCCTATTGTGCCATTGAAATTGTCAAGGTGGTAGTAGCCCTATTGTCAACCCTTTTATATTTATGATGTTATATCTTACCTTTTATTCATCTTTGTGGTTGACTGTGATCCTAGAATGCTACATTTCCTGTTCCTTTTATATATATTTTTGGATTAAATTCTATCATCTTCTAAATTAAAAAGTGGTTAGACGCTTGACCTGTAACCACAGGAACCAAATGTTTGAATATATCATGAATCTTTGTAACGTTGTAATATTCACTAGATTGAATTTACTATTATTGTTATGTTCATTCACAATAACAAGATGTGTTTCATCTGCAATAATCATATCATTATAAACATTACAATTACAGCATTTACTGAATTGTTGAGGTGTCGAAACTATCATTTGTAACCCATTTACAGTTCACCACTATGCTTTTGTCTTTGATTGTGAGATGACCTGACAGAGTATGGACGACGTGTACCAAAATCCTGAGAGGACGGTCATGTTTTAAGTCTGTCTCCAGTATTGTCTTGTAGTGCCATTAATGGTTCAATCTCGTGTTTCTCTGGCTTCTGCCCATTTACATGGGGGTCGTGTATATTATATGTTATACATTGCACGTTCGACTCTGAATCCGGCGATCACGCATTTGAACTTCACTGGCGCCACTGGGTAACACGTCCGTGTGTCCATAGTCAAAACACTTCACTTAGCATCGTCTGTCAGACACGCAAGTGGGGCGGTCCCTTATCTGTCTATTCCACAAGCACGTTAACTAACCATAGGAATATATTGGATAATTACAGGAAAATACGGTTCCTGGATTAACACGCATGCTTTCCCTCTCACTGACAACCTTCAAGTTAGAATTCATACATGCCTAGATACCAACACAGCAAAACTGAATGGGCCTTACAACACTTTTTCTTGCATACCGGATAAGGTTATCCGCGTTTTACATGGGTAATGGAAAGCCAGAACCTACATATACGGGAATATAAAAGTCGCGCACTGATATCAACAATGAGAGTTTCTTGACTTCACTGTGTAAATAAACATGCAACACATTAGTAGTTGGCGATGTCAATGCGCAGAATGTAAATGATATGCAAGAACAAATATCCATCATGGTTATCTGGTTCATACAGGAACATTCAAACTCTCGGTTTAACTGTTTTAAGTTAACAAAGCCTCGGATCCGATAAAAAAACAAGTGTACGTCGTTTTGGAATTTCCCGACCTTCACCTGATACCCATGACATATTCTTATAGTATCGCATATACCATTACTGTTGAAAAAGTGGGCCGAAGAACATTATATCTTAGTTTGGAATACTTCCTTATACTTACATTCACTTGATACTTTGTTTTAAAATAATATAGCGTCTTTTTCGAATAAATTTCACTTTTCGGATGGAGGAGCCTAACTGCGCACGCATCCGGCGCGCCTCAATTGAAAATGGGTATTCCGCGATCTGAAAATACACTGATGATATTTATCTTTCTTACACTTATTTATAATTACCAATCTTCTAAATTGAATGCACGTTATCCTTGGTACATTAACTACTAGAAAATAATGTAACTATAAGAATTGATTCTAAACATTTCGGCGTTCATGGGGTTTCAACCCCCGTTTATAAATGACAAATTTAAAAAAGCGCGTTTTCGGCGTTCAAAACCGCATACATTCCAAAAATGTGCGAATCAATTCTTAAATAGATACACTAAACGTTTACAAATTTCAGACGTATAATTATTTACTTACTATATCATAGAGTTTGGAATGGTCTGAACACTTCTCTTCTTGAGAACAGTTTGTTCATCAAAGTAAAACCCAGGTTAAGGATAATCATTTTCATTACCTATAATTATTTTTACACTTCACATCAAATAATTTGCTTGAAAATAAAAATAATAGCAACTTGTGAATAATTATTAGAAATGCTGTTTATCGTATACCAGCATAATCCAGATATTGTTAATATGTTATTCAGCGGGGATGAAGTAACTGAACATTTAAAGTTACTTATTTAAAGTTACTTAACACGGATTGTTGCTTCACCTTCCTGTTTTTAATAACTATATTACGGATAATACTGATAACATATTAGTTGTAAATCAGTCAAGCTGTCTTGGAGCTTGGTATGTAGATAATAAATAACGCCACGTTCAGATAGTTCATACAAAACCTATTGAATATACGTTTTGAAAAATTCGTTTCTGATGGTATTCTACTTTTCAGCGTTTAACTCTTCCAACATAAAGGACTTCTGTGTTACAAAATTATACAACATGTTTTAAACACTCAAGTCGGACTTAAATTACATAACGTATATGAGTTATAGGTAAATATATGTTAATAATCATCGAGGTGAATGATAAAACCTATAGAGATAAACACATATTAAAGATAGAAATGGTTAACAAAATGTGTTAATACTAGTCATGTTTCGTACAGCTTAAAGAGAAATCTCATATTTAGTAATATAGCGATCTCCAATACACATTACTTGAAATAGTGTATCATCATTAGCTGTAAGGCAAATGGATGGAAAAATAATAAATCCAAAAACACGTAAGTAACTGGTAATTTATGTACAATTTGGTTTAATTGTTGAGAAAACCAGTGGTTAAGATTGAGATATTCATTGAAAGGTTCCATTCATCAACATTCAACGCATTCTGCAAATATTTCTCAATTTTCCACATAAAAGCTGCAAACAATAACATAAAACATTTAAATAACATGTACATTTGATCAAATTCATGCATTTCACAATATATTAAATAAATACGGTATTAAATATAAACAAATAATGCTCAGTTATTAAGACTTTCTTGCTGTAAAAGTTTAACGAAGCCACTTAGCAATATGGCTGATCTATAATTTCTGGAACCAAACGAATGCATTTTATTTTTACAAGCAAATATAAATAATTTCTTTAGTCTAATTTTCTGTGACTTAACCTGTATCAAATAATGTGTTGTGACGAACAAACCGGGTGTATTCAGGTGCAGTAAATTCATACTCCGCATTGTTAAATCTAGTATAATTGCAAGAATGCTTTTATTAATAAACGAAGCAACTGTAACTGACAACCTACACTATCGAGCAATTACTATATATCATACTGAGGCAGAGAGTTTATAGGAAAATGATGGCATCGGGAATGCTGTTTATCGATTACAATTAATACACATATCAAGTTTCGTGGTTTGAACCTAATTGTTTAATTGGTGTCTTTCATGAAGTGGAGAAGCATACATGTTGACGGTAATCAACACAAATTCAAATTCAAATTCAAATAGTTTATTGGCATAACATATACATGTTTATTGCCTTGAACTAGGCGGGTTACAAGGCGTGTGTTCAGAATATCAGATAATTTTGACGAGTTTGAACAATGGCAAAACTTCATATCTCTTTAACATACAATCCACAGCAATGGCAAAATATAAACTAATTAATGTCCTACTTAACCTAGTCATAAAACTTATGTAGCACTTTACATCCCATTACGCATCCTATAGATGTAACAAGAAATGTACTTGTGTCTGTGATGACATTTTGATCAATGAATGGTTTCTTGAAAATGTTCGAATATTGCTTAATAATCTGTCATTAAAATAATGTCTGTCTGCTGTGCGTTTTTTTTCTTTTGCTTATTCAGCCATATGGAAGTATGGTAATAGTGTAAGTAGACATTCGTGCTAAAAGAAGCCAAGAACAACATGGGGATAAGTATTGGAAATATATTCAACCTCTCCGCAGACTTTATTTATCAATGTGTTTGTCCCGCGGAGATTCATAAACTGTACACGTAAGGTGTCAATCTCCTCCAGCGGAGATGTATACACTGTACATTTAAGGTTCCATGCTTGCATACACTGTATATTGACGGTTCCATGCTCTACCATTGGGGATGCATAAATTGTACATTTAAGGTTCCATGCTTATCCATCGGAGATGCATAAACTGTACATTTCATGCTTATCATTATCCATCTGAGATGCATAAACTGTACATTTAAGGTTACATGCCTATCTATCGGAGATGCATAAACTGTACATTTAACGTTCCATGCTTATCCATCGGAGATGCATAAACTGTACATTTAAGGTTCCATGCTTATCTGTCGGAGATGCATAAACAGTACATTTAAGGTTCCATGCTTATCTATCAGAGATGCATAAACTATACATTTAATGTTCCATGCTTATCTGTCGGAGATGCATAAACTGTACATTTCAGGTTCCATGCATATCTATCGGAGATGCATACGACTTAAGGTGTCACATCATATTATACTTGTGTGACGTTATTACGTGATTTTAATTCTATGTAGTCGATTATTTTTTCCTCGAATGAAGATGAAGGATAATGCATAGAGTTTGTCAATTGCAATACGTTTGTATCTTTCATTAATTTATTTTCATTACAGGCATATGACAACTCGAATGAACCCAAACATATGTGTTAATCACCGGAGAACAATATTTGATATATTGACAAACACTGTGTAATGTATCATCAGAGCAGACGGAACCCACTATTAGTACATGTATACGTAGTAAGATTACTTACATGTTTTACCCTTACGAGTATCAGGATACAATATCAGCATTTTATCCAAACGAAGTGGATGGCGTGCTATCATAAATACCAACTTTGTGTCCTCTTATAGTCTTAGGCGTAATGGTATGATTGACAATCAAGCTAATGTAAAGTGCTCTCAAACTCGTAAGCGCCATATAACTTAAATAGATGTGCGCCTAACTAGGATATATATATACTGCTTTTTGTATTCTCCGTCTTAAATGAGAGTGATTTCATCAATTTGCAAATCTCCTGAAAAGAGTAGACGCAATAACATACAATTGGAAAAGACGTTAACGATTACTTATGTGGAATAAAGCCCGGTGCATGATAGGGCATACACGTTATACTCATTCATATTTATTACAAGGTGAGCAATTACCAGAATGTATACCCTGCTTTGCATCGTTAACAGTCAAACATATCTTGTTGGAATGTGTAGACTTTGATCCTATACAATGTTAATACTATGAAAAAGAGTACGATAATGGACCTTTGGAAACGGCCGAGCACGACACATACGAAATATTGCAGTTTCGATTTGATTGAGACTGTTCATGAGCGGTAGTGCAATATGCTAGCTACCGCTCACGCCCTCTAGCCATGTGTTGAGCAGAACTCAATATTCATCAAAATCAACATTACACAATTTTAACCATCCCAAAGATGGCAAGCATATGGCGGTGCATATAGCAATATTTGTATATTGATACTATAGATTTTGTAAGAAATCAGACTATATGAATCATTATACTGTGTTCTTATATATATTTACTTATTTATATACCCGTTGACGGGCATTTGTTGATTTACATAATATAGTTTATATTACTACCATATCATCCCTTATTTGTAAATAGTTTTATTTTTATCTTCATTTCTTCATCTTTCTTCATCTTTCATCAGTTTTTGCGCACTATAACTATTTATATGTCGACGTGCCGTAAAACACCATGCATTCGTTAGATGTACAAGATGTGTCAGAATACTATGCAAGTGGGATTCTAATGAAGGTTAATTGGGGTTTTCACTACGAAAATTGTTGTTAATTATGAATTGCACTGAATTACATTAATGGTCCAGCCTTAATTCCATTAAGCGATGAGAAAACTTATATTACCAGGATTTTATAGCGGACATTTCGACAATAAAACACATTTAAAAACATTTTTTATCTGAAAAAATGTGATTACCTGTTTAAAAATACCTATTAAATGTTTTAATTATACAATAATCAAACGTTGTAAGCCGAAATTAAGGTTTTATTTCATATCCCAGCCGACCCAATTTCGCTTCTTGGAAAAGGGGTTGGTTGGGGTATGAACGTTAATACTCGGACCACGTAATGTGAGATGTACGAAATGTGTCAAAGTAATATGAAAGTGGGATTCTAATGAAGGTTAATTGGGGTTTTCACTACGCAAATTGTACATTCGGAAAATACGACGCCAACCTGAACAAAAACAATTACAGAACCACCCTTTGTATCTAAAACATAATTATATAATGAGCAAAATTGGCCTAGATCCTGCACATCCGCAGACATCGAAAGTTGCTACAAATACTTTTATATGTAGACATTAAATTTGCGGTAACTGTTTTCTGTCATTACTCAACTATTACATTGAAATAATGCACGGGTCATGATGATGACCACATTTAACAAGCATGACACAAAATGACAAAATTAGCATTAGCATGCGTTTGGGATGACAATAGGGTAAGAGTGTAACAGTGAGGTTTGTTGCACCATCGAAATTGGTTTGAACGCCCCGAAAGCGTCCCTTCCCACCAGCGGCCCTTTTGTGCCACTGACCTTCTCAAGGTGGTAGTAGACCTATTGTCAGCCCTTATAAACATTACAATTACAGCATTTACTGAATTGTTGATTTTAAACAATCTTGTTAAACTTGTTAAAAACGTTATCAACAGAGGTGTCGAAACTATCATTTTAACCCATTTACAGTTCACCGCTATGCTTTTGCCTTTGTGAGATGGCCTGACAGAGTATGGACGACGTCTACCAAAATCCTGAGAGGACGGTCACGTTTTAAGTCTGTCTCCAGTATTGTCTTGTAGTGCCATTAATGGTTCAATCTCGTGTTTCTCTAGCTTCTGCCCATTTACAAGGGGGTCGTGTATATTATATTTTATACATAGCACGTTCGACTCTGAATCTGGCGATCACGGATTTGAACTTCACTGGCGCCACTGGTTACACGTCCATGTGTCCTTAGTCAAAACACTTCACTTAGCATCGTCTGTCAGATGTGGGCTCAAGTGGGGCAGTCCCTTATCCGTCTATTCCATAAGCACGTTAACTAACCATAGGAATATATTGGATAATTACAGGAATCAACGGTTCCTGGATTAACACGCATGCTTTCCCTCTCTCTGACAACATTTAAGTTAGAATTCATACATGACTAGATACCAACACAGCCAAATTTAATGGGACTTACAACACTTTTTCTTGCATACCGGATAAGGTTATCCGCGTTTTACATGGGTAATGGAAAGCCAGATCCTACATTTGGGGGAATATAAAAGTCGCGCACTTATATCAACAATGAGAGTTTCATGACGTCACTGTGTAAATAAACATGCAAAACATTAGTAGTTGGCGACGTAAATGCCCAGAATGTAAATGATATGCAAGAACAATTATCCATCATGGTTATCTGGTTCAGACAGGAACATTCCAACTTTCGGTTTAACTGTTTTTAGTTAGCAGAGCCTCGGATCCGATAAAAAAACAAATGTACGTCTTTTGGAATTTCCCGACCTTCACCTGATACCCATGAAATATTCTTATAATATCGCATATACCATAACTGTTGAAAAAGTGGGCCTAAGAACAGTGTATCTTAGTTTGGAATACTTCCTTATACTTACATTCACTTGATACTTTCTTTTAAAATAATATAGCGTCTTTTGTCGAATAATTTTCACTTTTCGGTTGGAGGAGACTAACTGCGCACGCATCCGGCGCACCTCAATTGAAAATGGATATTCCGCGATCTGAAAATACACTGATGATATTCATCTTTCTTACACTTATTTATAATTGCCATCTTCTAAATTGAATGCACGTTATCCTTGGTACATTAACTACTAGAAAATAATGTAATTTTTAGAATTGATTCTAAACATATCGACGTTCATGGGGTTTCAAACCCCGGTTAAAATGGCAAATTTAAAAATGTGCGTTTCCGGCGTTCAAAACCGAACACATTCCAAAAATGTGCGAATCAATTCTCAAATAGACACACTAATCGTTTACATATTTCAGACATATAATTATTTACTTACTATATCATAGAGTTTGGAATGCTCTGAACACCTCCCGTCATGAGAACAGTTTGTTCATCAAAGTAAAACCCGGGATATGGATAATCATTTTCAGGACCTATGACTATTTTTACACTTCACATCAAACAATTTGCTGAAAATGAAAATAATAGCAACTTGTGAATAATTATTAGAAATGCAGTTTATCGTATCCCAGCATAATCCAGATATTGTTAATATGTTATTCAGCGGGGATGAAGTAACTGAACATTTAAAGTTACTTATTCAAAGTTACTTAACACGGATTGTTGCTTCGCCTTACCGTTTTTAATAACTATATTACTGATAATACTGATAACATATTAGCTGTAAATCAGTCAAGCTGTCTTGGTGCTTGGTATGTAGCTAATAAATAACGCCACGTTCAGATAGTTCATACAAAACCTATTGAATATACGTTTTGAAAAATTCGTTTCTTCTCTGATGGTATTCTACTTTTCAGCGTTTAACTTTTCCAACATTAAGGTCTTCTGTGTTACAAAATTATACAACATGTTTTAATCACTGAAGTCGCACTTAAATTACATAACGTACATGAGGTATAGATAAATACATGTTAATCATCATCGATGTGAATGATAAATCCTTTAGAGATAAACACATATTAAACATAGGTCATGGAATAGTTAACAAAATGTTTAAATACTAGTCATGTTTCGTACAGCTAAAATTTTCTCATATTTAGTAATATATCGATCTCCTATACACATTACTTTCAATAGTGGATCATCATTAGCTGTAAGGCAAATGGATGGAAAAATAATAAATCCAGAAACACGTAAGTAACTGGTAATTTATGTACAATTTGGTCTAATTGTTGAGAAAACCAGTGGTTAAGATTTAGAGATATTCACTGAAAGTTTCCATTCATCAACATTCAACGCATTCTGCAATTATTTCTCACTTTTCCACATAAACGCTGCATCATCAGCAAACAATCAAATAAAACTTTAAATAACATGTACATTTGATCAAATTGATCCATGTGACAATATATTAAATAAATACGGTATTAAATATAAACAAATAATGCTCAGTTGTTAAGACTTTCTTGCTGTAAAAGTTTAACGAAGCCACTTAGCAATATGGCTGATCTATAATTTCTGGAACCAAACGAATGCATTTTATTTTTACAAGCAAATATAAATAATTCCTATAGTCTAATTTTCTGTGACTTAACCTATATAAAATAATGTGTTGTGACGAACAAACCGGGTGTATTCAGGTGCAGTAAATTCATACTCCGCATTGTTAAATCTAGTATGATTGCAAGAATGCTTTTATTAATAAACGAAGCAACAGTGACTGACAACCTACGCAAGCGATCAATTACTATATATCATACTGAGGCAGAGAGTTTATTGAAAAACGATTGCATCGGGAATGCTGTATATCGATTACAATTAATACACATATCAAGTTTCGTGGTTTGAACCTAATTGTTTAATTGGTGTCTTTCATGAAGTGGAGAAGCATACATGTTGACTGTAATCAACACAAGACCCATACATGTTGACGGTAATCAACGCAAGACCCATAGTAGACGGCAATCAACACAAAACCGATACACGGTGACGATAATAAACACAAGACCCATACACGGTGACGATAATCAACGCAAGACCCATACACGGTGAAGATAATCAACGTAAGACGCATATACGGTGACGATAATCAACGCAAGACCCATACATGGTGACGGTAATCAACACAAGTCCCATACACGGTGACGATAATCAACGCAAGACGCATACACGTTGACTATGTATAAGTCAACGCAAGACACATACATGGTGACGATAATCAACGCAAACATATGCTCGGTCACGGTAATCAACACAAGACCCATACAAGGTGACGATAATCAACACAAGACCCATACACTGTGACGATAATCAACGCAAGACCAATACACGGTGACGATAATCAACGCAATACCCATACATGGTGACGATAATCAACACAAGACCAATACACTGTGACGATAATCAACACAAGACCCATACATGGTGACGATAATCAACGCAAGACCCATACACGGTGACGATAATCAACGCAAGACCCATACATGGTGACGATAATCAACGCAAGATCCATACATGGTGACGATAATCAATACAAGACGCATACACGGTGACGATAATCAACGCAAGTCTCATAAACGGTGACAGTAATCAACACAAGACGAATACACAGTGACGATAATCAACTCAGGACCCATACATCGCGACGGTACTCGACACAATACCGTGACATGGTGAAGATAATCAACACAAGACCCATACACACTGACGATAATCAATATAAGACGCATTCACGTTGACGATAATCAACACAAGACCAATACACGGCGATAATAATCATCGCAAGACCCATACACGGTGACGGTAATCAATATAAGACCCATACACGATGACGATAATCATCGCAATACCCATACACGTTGACGATAATCAACACAAGACCCATACACGGCGACGATAATCATCACAAGACCCATACACGGTGACGATAATCATCGCAAGACCAATACAAGTTGGCGAAAATCAACACAAGACACATACACGGCGACGATAATCATCGCAAGACCCATACACGTTGACGATAATCAACAAAAGACCCATACACGGCAACGATAATCATCGCAAGACCCATAAACGGTGACGATAATCATCGCAAGACCCATACACGGTGACGATAATCAACGCAAGACCCATGCACGGCGATGATAATCATCGCAAGACCCATACACGGTGACGATAATCAACGCAATACCCATACACGGTGACGATAATCAACACAAGACCCATACACGGTGATGTTAATCAACCCAGGACCCATACACGGTGACGATAATCAATAGAAGACGCATACACGGTTAGGATAATCAACACAAGGTCCATTCACTGTGACTATAATCAACACAAGACGCATACACGGTGACGATAATCAACGCAAGACCCATACACGGTGACGATAATAAACACTAAACGCCTACTTACTGATGGTAATAAACGCAAGAAGCCTACATAGCGACGGTATTCAACACAAAAGGCATTATGGTGACGGTAATCAACACAAGATGCATGCCGGCGACGGTAATCAACACGAAATGCATGTGTAATCAACAAAAGAAGCAAACATAGTGACGGTAATCAACACGAGAATCATACATAGGGACGGTTATCAACACAGGAAGCGTACATAACGACGGTAATCAACACAGGAAGCCTACATAATGACGGTAATCAACAGTTTCGTATATCGGTTATTCTCCCGAATAAAAAACGGTCAGAAAAGCAAATGTCTGTGATCTTTTAAGATACAGTTTACCATTTCTTATTAGAAATGACATTGTTTCACGTTCATGCCTAAAGCATAGTCATCCAGATATGAACTGCTTTTGTATGCTATATTTCATTTTGGGATTATTTGTTTACAGCAGTACCTTGGACGCTTCGACCCCGGAATGAAAAAGGTTCTTGTCCGACACGATTATTTTAATTTTTTAGTTAATTTTCTATATACATCCAAGAATTTACTAATATCTCACTGGCTAAAGCATGTCCGTGATCAATCACGGGTTTTCTTTGATAAACATGAGGAAACTTGAAACGGAATCTAAGAACTGTTTGCAAGCAGCAAATCAAATCCCAATATGAGTATAGTTCTAAAACGTCGAAGCAGTTTTAAAAAAAAAATACAGCGTTAACATTAAGACAAGTTTGATCGAAGTTGGCGATTAACAAATAAATGAAACATATGATAACAGTGGTGTGTTCAGAATATCAGATAAGTTTGGCGAGTTTGAATAATGGCAAAACGTTATATCTCTTTAACATACAATCTACCGCAATGCCAAAATAAAATCTAATTATTGTCCTACTTAACCTAGCAATAAGTCATAAAATTTGTGTAGCACTTTACATCCCATTACGCATCCTATAGATGTAACAAGAAATGCACTTGTGTTTGTGATGGCATTTTGATCAATGAATGATTTCTTGATACTTGGGGATTAAGTGCAAGAAGCATGTCTGTTTTTGTTACAAAATGTTGGTCCGATCAACATAACATTACTAGTTACGATGTGTTGAAAAAAACACTTGAAAATGTTCGAATATTGCTTAATAAACTATCATTAAAATATTGCCTGTTTGCTGTGCGTTTGTTTTTTCTCTTTTGCTTATTCAGCCATATGGAAGTATGGTAATAGTGCAAGTTTTATTTTATGTGCAGACATTCGTGCAAAAAGAAGCCAAAAAACAACATGGGAATAAGTATTGGAAATATATTCAACCTCTCCGCAGACTTTATTTATCAATGTGTTTGTCTCGCGGAGATTCATAAACTGTACACGTAAGGTGTCATGCTCCTCCAGTGGAGATGCATCAACTGTACATTTAAGGTTCCATGCTTATCCATCGGAGATGCATAAACTGTATATTTAAGGTTCCATGCTCTACCATCGGAGATGCATAAACTGTATATTTAAGGTTCCATGCTTATCCATCGGAGATGCATAAACTGTATATTTACGGTTCCATGCTCTACCATCGGAGATGCATCAACTGTACATTTAAGGATCCATGCTTATCCATCGGAGATGCATAAACAGTACATTCCATGCTTATGCTTATCCATCTGAGATGTAGAAACTGTACATTTAAGGTTCCATGCTTATCTATCGAAGATGCATAAACGGTATTTTTAAGGTTCCATGTTTATCCATCTGGGATGCATAAACTGTACAGGATGCATAAACTGTACATTTAAGGTTCCATGATTATCTATCGGAGATGCATAAACTGTACATTTAAGGTCCATGCTTATCCATCGGAGATGCATAAACTGTATATTTACGGTCCATGCTCTACCATCGGAGATGCATCAACTGTACATTTAAGGTTCTATGCTTATCCATCGGAGATGCATAAACAGTACATTCCATGCTTATGCTTATCCATCTGAGATGTAGAAACTGTACATTTAAGGTTCCATGCTTATCTATCAAAGATGCATAAACGGTATTTTTAAGGTTCCATGTTTATCCATCGGGGATGCATAAACTGTACAGGATGCATAAACTGTACAATTAAGGTTCCATGATTATCTATCGGAGATGCATGAACTGTACAGTTAAGGTTCCATGCTTATCCATCGGAGATGCATAAACGGTATATTTAAGGTTCCATGATTATCTGTCGGAGATGCATAAACTGCACATTTAAGATTCCATGTTTATCTGTCGGAGATGCATAAACTGTACATTTAAGATTTCATGCTTATCTGTCGGAGATGCATAAACTGTACATTTAAGGTTCCATGCTTATCTATCGGAGATGCATAAACTGTACATTTAAGGTTCCATGCTTATCTATCGGAGATGCATAAACTGTATATTTACGGTTCCATGCTTATCCATCGGAGATGCATAAACAGTACATTCCATGCTTATGCTTATCCATTTGAGATGCATAAAATGTACATTTAAGGTTCCAGGCTTATCTATCGGAGATGCATAAACTGTACATTTCAGGTTCCATGCTTATCCATCGGAGATGCATAAACGGTATATTTAAGGTTCCATGCTTATCTGTCGGAGATGCATAAACTGTACATTTAAGATTTCATGCTTATCTGTCGGAGATGCATAAACTGTACATTTAAGGTTCCATGCTTATCCATCGGAGATGCATAAACTGTATATTTACGGTTCCATGCTCTACCATCGGAGATGCATAAACTGTATATTTACGGTTCCATGCTTATCCATCGGAGATGCATAAACAGTACATTCCATGCTTATGCTTATCCATCAGAGATGCATAAACTGTACATTTAAGGTTCCAGGCTTATCTATCGGAGATGCATAAACTGCACATTTAAGGTTCCATGCTTATCCATCGGAGATGCATAAACGGTATATTTAAGGTTCCATGCTTATCTGTCGGAGATGCATAAACTGTACATTTAAGATTTCATGCTTATCTGTCGGAGATGCATAAACTGTACATTTAAGGTTCCATGCTTATCCATCGGATATGCATAAACTGTATATTTACGGTTCCATGCTCTACCATCGGAGATGCATAAACTGTACATTTAAGGTTCCATGCTTATCCATCAGAGATGCATAGACTTAAGGTGTCACATTGTATGCTTCTTGTGTTGCTTATCCGGTGTACATCACGTGGTCCGAGTATTAACTTGCATACCCCATCCAACCCCTACTCCAAGAAGCGAAAACGGGGAATGAAATAAAAAGTTTGCATATTGTAAAATTAGAACATTTAATAGGTAACTTTCAACAGGTTGTCGCATTTTCTCAGTAAACAATGTTTTTAAACTTGTTTTATTGGCGAAATATCCGTTACAAAATTGTGCTAATATAAACGTTCCTATCGCTTAATGGAATTAAAACGGAAACAGGTAATGAGATTCATAAATGTACTCTTAATTTGATATAACGTTAATATGTTTTTTTATAACATGCTGATAATGCACTTTTCGATTGATAAAGTGTGACCTGATACATATTACGTTATCTGGCATATAAGCAAGACAAAATAATACCTTTACGTTTATTGTAAGTAACCTTATGTGACGTGATTACTTGATTTTAATTATATGTAGTCGAGTAATTTTTCCTCGATTGAAGATGAAGGATAATGCATAGTGTTTGTCAGTTACAATACGTTTTTACCTTTCATTAAGTCATTTTCATTACAGGCATATGACAACTCGAATGAACCCAAACACATGTGTTTATCATGCAGATATGCACTTTTCTGCCTAATAAAGGGGTGACCTAATACATTTTGCTTTATTAGGCATAGACCAATAGAGCAAGGTTATGCGGAATCCCTCGGCGTTTACTGTACATAACGTTATCTGAAGTCATGCAAGTAACGTTGCCTGACGTCATTAAACAAACAAAATACAACAACATGACGGCGTTCTCGATAAGCGTAACATTCCGAGAAATAGGTAATTATAGTAATTATTCAAAAAAAGTGGATAATCTACATGCTCAGCACGAAAACGAAGAATGGCTCGAGCCTCGCCATTCTTCGTTTTCTAAGCCTCGCCCAATATACTTGATAGTAAAAGGCACTGACATAATATTCTCTATTTATCACCAGAGAACAATATTTGATAGATTGACAAACACTGTGTAATGTATCATCAGAGCATACGGAACCCACTATTAGTACATGTATACGTAGTAAGATTACTTACATGTTTTACCCTTCCGAGTATCAGGATACAATATCAGCATTTTATCCAAACGAAGTGGATGGCGTGCTATCATAAATACCAACTTTCTGTCCTCTTATGGTCTTAGGCGTAACGGTATGATAGACAATCACGCTAACAAACTCGTAATATAACTTCATACTTAAATTATATACCCGTTGACGGGCATTTGTTGATTTACATAATATAGTTTATATTACTACCATATCATCACTTATTTGTAAATAGTTTTATTTTTATCTTCATTTCTTCATCTTTCTTCATCTTTCATCAGTTTTTGCGCACAATATGACCTATTGCCATAAAACAGCATTCATTCGTTAGATGTACAAGATGTATCAGAATACTATGAAAGTGAGATTATAATGAAGGTTAATTTGGGTTTTCACTACGCAATTTTTTGTTAATTATGAAGTGCATTGAATTACATTACATGGTCCAGCCTTAATTCCAATAAGCGATGAGAAAGCTTATATTACCAGGATTTTACAGCGGACATTTCGACAATAAAACACATTTAAAAACATTTTTTATCTGAAAAAATGTGATAACCTGTTTAAAGATACCTATTAAATGTTTTAATTTTACAATATTCAAACGTTTTAAGCCGAAATTAAGGTTTTATTTCATATCCCAGCCAACCCCGTTTCGCTTCTTGGAAAAGTTGTTGGATGGGGTATGAATGTTAATACTCGGATCACGCAATCTGAGATGTACGAGATGTGTCAAAATAATATGAAAGTGGGATTCTAATGAAGGTTAATTGGAGTTTTCACTACGCAAATTGTACAATAGGAAATACGGCGCCAACCTGAACAAAAACAATTACATTACAGAACCACCCTTTGTATCTAAAACATATAATGAGCAAAATTGGCCTAGATCCTGCTCATCCGCAGACATCGAAAGTTTCTACAAATACTTTTATATGTAGACATTAAATTTGCGTTTGCTGTTTTCTGTAATTACTCAACTATTCCATTGAAATAATGCACGGGTCATGATCATGACCACATTTAACGAGCATGACACAAAATGACAAAATTAGCATTAGCATGCGTTTGGGATGACAATAGGGTAATAGTTTAAGAGTGAGGTTACAGTCTGGAAAGCACTCTCTGCTTTCACGGCTAACCTCTTTGTCTATTTATTCACTAAACTTGATCGACGAGGTAGCCGACAACATTTTCATTCGTACAGATCCCTTGTATAACACTGCTTCCATAGTTCAAAGCTACACACAACATGTTCTCCGACCCCATATTGACAAGGAGTCTGATCACGTCAGGCATTTTCTAAAACTACTATATATTAATAAAGGTATTGATTTCATTGACATGCCTAGCATTTTTCGAGATACTCATGTAGTTGATTCTATCCGAAAATATTTCAAAAATTCCGATAGTCCTGTAATTTGTTATAAGTATAAAAAGCCTATTAAACATATTATTTTCAACTACAACAAAATAGTTTCTGACCTTGATATAATACATAATACTCCTGAGGAATGTGAATGCAACACATCAACATTTTGCTATGCTCCAGCAGGTCATGTCATCACTGGTAATTTTGATATAATTGATAAACGTATTCGGCATTTGTTTTCGAAAGGTCCTAAATATAGATTACCTTTAACTATTGATTGTAATGCCTGTCGTGCCCAGATCGCCCACTCCATTGAAGATTTTAGTATCATATGGTGTCGTAGAGAACATGCGGACCCAAACTCACTTTCTACTTGGAAAAAGTCAATTCTGAAAATTATAGATACACGTATTAACTTTTATAATGCTAACCGTTCTTTACTTCCTCCGAGACCTAGGTTTTCCTTTCGTAATTTAAATTCGTGAATTCAGGAATTTCATAATAAATTTGTTTTAGTTCCTGCATATAAAGCAGCAAAAAATGTAATTATTGTTTGACGCCTACATTACGTCAATGTTTATCTCTGGAACTCGGCAGCACCAATTCGTATACTCAAGTTAATTCTACTGAGGATGATGTTGTTTCCGCACATATCACTCGGTGCACTACTTTCAAGGCTGGTGTAAACGATAAGCAAAATAAACTGCCTACTATTTACTGGATTCCTAAATTACATAAAAATCCATATAAGGCTCGTTTTATTTCGAATTCTAGTGCCTGCACCATATCAAACGTCTCCAAACTGTTAACTTCTTGTCTGACTGCCGTTAAAGATCACGTAAAACTATATTGTGATAAAACTTATGAAAACTCTGGGATTAATTTATTTTGGTCTATAAAAAATTCAGGAGACGTTCTTGATACAATTTTCAATACAGGTCAAGTTTCATCTATAAGTACTTATGACTTCTCTACACTCTATACAACATTACCTCATCACCTTATTAAAGACAAGCTAATTTCTCTTATTCAAAAAACATTCGCTAGAGAAAATACCACATTTTTGGCATGTAATAATATAAAAGCGCTTTTTACTAAAGGCAGTTTAGACAATTATACTATGTGGACTTGCTATGAAGTTTGTGAAGCAATCATCTTTCTATTAGATAATATTTTCGTCAGGTATGGAACCACCGTTTGAAGACAAATTGTTGGTATCCCTATGGGTACGAACTGTACACCACTTGTCGCAGATTTGTTTTTATTTTGCTATGAAAGGGATTTCATGTTGAGTCTTTCACCAGATACCCAGGCAGATGTTATTGAAGCCTTTAATGACACCTCTCGGAATCTGGATGACATATTGAACATTGACAACCCTTTCTTTCCAACTGTGGTTCATTATATTTATCCTAAAGAACTTCAGCTTAACAAAGCTAATATATCTGATAATAAAGCTTCTTTTCTTGATTTAGATCTCTCGATTGAAAATGGTAAAATAATTAGCAAAATCTATGACAAGAGAGATGAGTTTAATTTTGACATTGTTAATTATCCCCACTTGGATGGGGTTGTTCCCCGAGCAACTTCTTATGGGGTGTATGTGTCTCAACTTATTTGTTTTTCTAGAGCTTGTACTCGAGTTGAGGACTTTAATATTCGTAATCTTTGTATAACTAAAAAGTTACTCAATCTTCTTTCCAAATATAAAAATAATTTAAGGACTCTTCTGCGACAAGGACTATCACAACCTGACTTCTATGGTGATGTGATTTATAAACTTCGTAAGGTACTTGGTCATGATCCCTTTCATACTATCTTTGTTAAACTTGTTAAAAAGTTTATCAAAAGACGTTATGACCCTATCATTTTGTAACGTACAGCATTCTTGGTGGTGGACCCTTTTACAGTTAGCCACTATGCGTTCCTCTTTAATTGTACGATGACCGGGCAGGCTGTGGACCCTATGATGACGCCTACCTAAAGCCCATTGGGACGGTGGCGTTTGATGTTTGTCCATAATCTTTCGTGCCCTTAATGGTTTATTCTCTTACTGCCCTGGCTTTTGCCAAGTCATTGAGTACCTTCATTGTGGCTTTCTAGGCTATTGTTTTTTTGTATTACATTTACACGAGCATATTTGTGTTATACTTATATTTGCCTATTGATGCTGCCTTGTTGGTTAAAGATTAGATCATGACGGGGATTTCTTTATTTACACTGTCCTGTTTTAATGGGATGAAGTAGAGTAAGTGTGAGGTTTGGTGCACCCTAGAACCCGTTTAAACCCCCAGTGGCCTACTTTGTCACTGACCGTTCCAAGGACGTAGCCCTATTGTTAACCCTTTTGTGTTTGTGATGTCGTTTGCATTTATTGTTACTTTTGCCTTCTTCTTTGTCTGTTTGCGTGTTTGTTTCTGTGTTTTGTGGTTGACTATCCTCCTTGAATGCTACTTTCCCTGTCCGATCTTTTTATATTTCTTTTTTGTTGCACCATCGAAACTGGTTTGAACGCCCCGAAAGCGTTCCCTCCCCACAGAGGCCCTTTTGTGCCACTGAACTTTTCAAGGTGGTAGTAGCCCTATTGTCAACCCTTTTATATTTGAGATGTCATATCTTACCTTTTATTCATCTTTGTGGTTGACTGTGATCCTAGAATGCTACATTTCCTGTTCCTTTTATATACATTTTTGGATTAAACTCTATCATCTTCTAAATTAAAAAGTGGTTAGAAACTTGACCTGTAACCACAGGAACCAAATGTTTGAATATATCTTGAATCTTTGTATCATTGTAATTTTTACTAGATTGAATTTATTATTATTGTTATGTTCATTCACAATAATAAGATGTGTTTCATCTACAATAATCATATCATTATAAACATTCCAATTTACTGAATATATACAGCATTTACTGAATTGTTGATTTTCAACAATCGTTGTTAAAGTTGTTAAAAACGTTATCAACAGAGGTGTCGAAACTATCATCTTTAACCCATTTACAGTTCACCACTATGCTTTTGTCTTTGATTGTGAGATGACCTGACAGAGTATGGACGACGTGTACCAAAATCCTGAGAGGACGGTCACTATTTAAGTCTGTCGTGTATATTATATGTTATACATTGCACGTTCGACTCTGAATCCGGCGATCACGCATTTGAACTTCACTGGCGCCACTGGGTTACACGTCGTGTTTCCTTAGTCAAAACACTTCACTTAGCATCGTCTGTCAGATGGGGACGCAAGTGGGGCGGTCCCTTATCTGTCTATTCCACAAGCACGTTAACTAACCATAGGAATATATTGGATAATTACAGGAAAATACGGTTCCTGGATTAACACGCATGCTTTCCCTCTCAATGACAACCTTCAAGTTAGAATTCATACTTGCCTAAATACCAACACAGCAAAGCTGAATGGGCCTTACAACCCTTTTTCTTGCATACCGGATAAGGTTATCCGCGTTTTACATGGGTAATGGAAAGCCAGAACCTACATATGGGGGAATATAAAAGTCGCAACACATTAGTAGTTGGCGATGTCAATGCGCAGAATGTAAATGATTTGCAAGAACAATTATCCATCATGGTTATCTGGTTCATACAGGAACATTCCAACTCTCGGTTTAACTGTTTTAAGTTAACAGAGCCTCGGATCCGATAAAAAAACAAGTGTACGTCGTTTTGGAATTTCCCGACCTTCACCTGATACCCATGACAAAAAATTCTTATAGTATCGCATATACCATTACTGTTGACAAAGTGGGCCTAAGAACATTATATCTTAGTTTGGAATACTTCCTTATACTTACATTCACTTGATACTTTCTTTTAAAATAATATAGCGTCTTTTTTTTCAAATAAATTTCACTTTTCGGTTGGAGGAGCTTAACTGCGCACGCATCCGGCGCACCTCAATTGAAAATGGATATTCCGCGATCTAAAAATACACTGATGATATTTATCTTTCTTACACTTATTTATAATTACCAATCTTCTAAATTGAATGCACGTTATCCTTGGTACATTAACTACTAAAAAGTAATGTAATTATAAGAGTTGATTCTAAACATTTCGGCGTTCATGGGGTTTCAACCCCCGTTTATAAATGGCAAATTTAAAAATGCGCGTTTCCGGCGTTCAAAACCGCATATATTCCAAAAATGTGCGAATCAATTCTTAAATAGACACACTAAACGTTTACACATTTCAGACATATAATTATTTACTTACTATATCATAGTGTTTGGAATGCTCTGAACACCTCTCTTCTTGAGAACAGTTTGTTCATCAAAGTAAAACCCGGGATAAGGATAATCAGTTTCATTACCTATAATTATTTTTACATTTCACATCAAACAATTTGCTGGAAATAAAAATAATAGCAACTTGTGAATAATTATTAGAAATGCAGTTTATCGTATCCCAGCATAATCCAGATATTGTTAATATGTTATTCAGCGGGGATGAATTAACTAAACATTTAAAGTTACTTATTTAAAGTTACTTAACACGGATTGTTGCTTCGCCTTACTGTTTTTAATAACTATATTACTAATAATACTGATAACATATTAGTTGTAAATCAGTCAAGCTGTCATGGTGCTTGGTATGTAGATAATAAATAACGCCATGTTCAGATAGTTCATACAAAACCTATTGAATATACCTTTTGGAAAATGGTATTCTACTTTTCAGCGTTTAACTCTTCCAACATAAAGGACTTCTGTGTTACAAAATTATAAATATATGTTAATCATCATCGAGGTGAATGATAAAACCTATAGAGATAAACATATATTAAAAATAGAAATGGTTAACAAAACGTGTTAATACTAGTCATGTTTCGTACAGCTAAAGAGAAATCTCAAGTTTAGTAATATAGCGATCTCCAATACACATTACTTTCGATAGTGTATCATCATTAGCTTTAAGGCAAATGGATGGAAAAATAATAAATCCAGAAACTCATCAGTAACTGGTAATTTATATATAATTTGGTCTACTTGTTGAGAAAACCAGTGCTTAAGATTTAGAGATATTCACTGAAAGTTTCCATTCATCAACATTCAACGCATTCTGCAAATATTTCTCAATTTTCCAAATAAACGCTGCATCATCAGCAAACAATAACATAAAACATTTAAATAACATGTACATTTGATCAAATTCATGCATTTCACAATATATTAAATAAATAATGTATTAAATATCAACACATATTGCTCAGTTATTAAGACTTTATTGCTGTAAAAGTTTACCGAAGCCACTTAGCAATATGGCTGATCTATAATTTCTGGAACCAAACGAATGCATTTTATTTTTACAAGCAAATATAAATAATTCCTATAGTCTAATATTCTGTGACTTAACCTGTATCAAATAATGTGTTGTGACGAACAAACCGGGTGTATTCAGGTGCAGTCAATTCATAATCCGCATTGTTAAATCTAGTATGATTGCAAGAATGCTTTTATTAATAAACGAAGCAACAGTAACTGACAACCTACACAAGCGATCAATTACTATATATCATACTTAGGCAGAGAGTTTATAGGAAAATGATGGCATCGGGAATGCTGTATATCGATTGCAATTAATACACATATCAAGTTTCGTGAAGGGGAGAAGCATACATGTTGACTGTAATCAACACAATACCCATACATGTTGACGGTAATCAACACAAGACCCATACACGATGACGATAATAAACACAAGACCCATACACGGTGACGATAATCAACGCAAGACCCATACACGGTGAAGATAATCAACGTAAGACGCATACACGGTGACCATAATCAACGCAAGACTCATACATGGTGAAGGTAATCAACACAAGTCCCATACACGGTGACGATAATCAACGCAAGACCCACAGACGGTGACAATAATCAACGCAAGACGCATACACGGTGACGATGTATAAGTCAACGCAAGACCCATACATGGTGACGATAATCAACGCAAACGTATGCTCGGTCAGGTTAATCAACACAAGACCCATACAAGGTGACGATAATCAACACAAGACCCATACACTGTGACGATAATCAACGCAATACCCATACACGGTGACGATAATCAACGCAAGACCCATACATGGTGACGATAATCAACACAAGATCAATACATGGTGACGATAATCAATACAAGACGCATACACGGTGACGATAATCAACGCAAGACCCATACACGATGACAGTAATCAACACAAGACGAAAACACAGCGACGATAATCAACTCAGGACCCATACATCGCGACGGTACTCGACACAATACCGTGACATGGTGAAGATATTCAATACAAGACCCATACACAGTGACGATAATCAATATAAGACGCATTCACGTTGACAATAATCAACACAAGACTCATACACGGCGATGATAATCATCGCAAGACCCATACACGGTGACGGTAATCAATACAAGACCCATACACGATGACGATAATCATCGCAAAACCCATACACGTTGGCGATAATCAACACAAGACCCATACACGATGACAATAATCATCGCAAGACCCATAAACGGTGACGATAATCATCGCAAGACCCATACACGGCGACGATAATCATCGCAGGACCCATACACGTTGACGATAATCATCGCAAGACCCATACACGTTTGCGATAATCAACACAAGACCCATGCACGGCGACAATAATCATCGCAAGACCCATACACGGCGACGATAATCAACGCAAGACCCGTACACGGCGATGATAATCATCGCAAGACCCGTACACGGTGACGATAATCAACGCAATACCCATACACGGTGACGATAATCAACACAAGACCCATACACGGTGATGATAATCAACCTAGAACCCATACACGGTGACGATAATCAACGCAAGACTCATACACGGTGACGATAATAAACACTTAACGCATACATACTGATGGTAATAAACGCAAGAAGCATACATAGCGACGGTATTCAACACAAAATGCATTATGGTGACGGTAATCAACACAAGAAGCATGCTGGCGACGATAATCAACACACAATGCACATAAGGTAACGGTAATCAACAAAAGAGGCCAACATAGTGACGGTAATCAACATGAGAATCATACATAGGGACGGTTATCAACACAGGAAACGTACATAATGACGGTAATCAACACAGGAAGCCTACCTAATGACGGTAATCAACAGTTTTGTATTTCTGTTATTCTCCCGAATAAAAAACGGTCAGTAAAGCAAATGTCTGTGATCTTTTAAGATATATTTTACCATTTTATATTAGAAATGACATTGTTTCACGTTCATGCCTAAAGCAAAGTCATCCAGATATGAACTGCTATATTTCATTTTGGGATTATTTTTTACAGCATTACTTTGGACGCTTCGACCCCGGATTGAAAAAGGTTCTTGTCCGACACAATTATTTTAATTTTATAGTTAATTTTCTATATACATCCAAGAATTTACTGGCTAAAGCATGTCCGTGATCAACCACGGTCTTTCTTTGGTAAACATGAGGAAACTTGAAACGGAATCTAAGAACTGCTTGAAAGCAGCAAGTCAAAAAAAATACAGCGTTAACATTAAGACAAGTTTTATTCCAAGTTGACGATTAACAAAGAAATGAAACATATGATAACAGTGGTGTGTTCAGAATATCCTATAAGTTTGGCGAGTTTGAATAATGGAAAAACTGTTTGAAAGCAGCAACTCAAATCCCAATATGAGTATAGTTAACAGTAAGACAAGTTTTATTCGAAGTTGCCGTTTAACAAATAAATGAAACATATGACTACAGTGGTGTGCTCAGAATATCAGATAATTTTGACGAGTTTGAATAATGGCAAAACGTCATATCTCTTTAACATACAATCCACAGCAATGCCAAAATATAAACTAATTAATGCCCTACTTAACCTAGCAATAAGTCATAAAACTTATGTAGCACTTTACATCCCATTACGCATCCTATTGATGTAACAAGAAATGTACTTGTGTCTGTGATGCCATTTTGATCAATGAATGGTTTCTTGATACTTGAGGATTAAGTGCAAGAAGCATGCCCGTTTTTGTTACAAAATGTTGGTCCGATCAACATAACATTACTAGTTGCGATGTGCTGAAACACTTGAAAATGTTCGAAAATGTCATTAAAATAATGTCTGTCTGCTGTGCGTTTTTTTCTCTTTTGCTTATTCAGCCATATGGAAGTATGGTAATAGAGTAAGTAGACATTCGTGCTACATGTAAAAGAAGCCAAAAACAACACGGGAATAAGTATTGGAAATATATTCAACCTCTCCGCAGACTTTATTATCAATCTGTTTGTCCCACGGAGATTCATAAACTGTACACGTAAGGAGTCATGCTCCTCCAGTGGAGATGAATAATCTGTACATTTAATGTTCCATGCTTATCCATCGGAGATGCATACACTGTATATTTACGGTTCCATGTTCTACCATCGGAGATGCATAAACTGTACATTTAAGGTTCCATGCTTATCCATCGGATATGCATAAACTGTACATTCCATGCTTATGCTTATCCATCTGAGATGCATTAACTGTACATTTAAGGTTCCATGCTTATCTATCGGAGATGCATAAACTGTACATTTAAGGTTCCATGCTTATCCATCTGAGATGCATAAACTGTACATTTAAGATTCCATGCTTATCTATCGGAGATGCATAAACTGTACATTTAAGATTCCATGCTTATCTATCGGAGATGCATAAACTGTACATTTAAGGTTCCATGCTTATCCATCGGAGATGCATAAAATGTACATTTAAGATTCCATGCTTATCTATCGGAGATGCATACACTTAAGGTGTCACATTTATGCTTCTTGTGTTGCTTATCCGGTGTACATCACGTGGTCCATGTATTAACTTTCATACTCCATCCAACCCCTTCTCCAAGAAGCGAAAACCGGTTAAGCTGGGGAATGAAATAAAAAGTTTGCATAGTGTAAAATTAAAACATTTAATAGGTAACTTTCAACAGGTTGTCGCATTTTTTTCAGTAAAAAACGTTTTTAAACTTGTTTTATTGGCGAAATATCCGTTACAAAATTGTGCTAATATAAACTTTCCCATCGCTTAGTGGAATTAAGACGGGAACAGGTAATGAGATTCATAAATGTACTCTTAATTTGATATAACGTTAATTTCTTGTTTCTTTTTATAACATGCAGATAATGCACTTTTCGATTGATAAAGTGTGGCCTGATACATATTACATTATCTGGCATATAAGCAATACACAATATTACCTCGACGTTTATTGTAAGTAACCTTATGTGACGTTATTACTCGATTTTAAGTCTATGTAGTTGAGTATTTTTTCCTCGATTGAAAATGAAGGATAATGCATAGAGTTTGTCAGTTACAATAACTTTTTTATCTTTCATTAAGTTATTTTCATTTCAGGCATATGACAACTCGAATGAACCCAAACACATGCGTTTATCACCAGAGAACAATATTTGATATATTGACAAACACTATGTTTTGTTTTAAACATATTTATTTTACATCGATTGCGAAACAAGTTCTTACAACTTAGATTAATCACTCTCGATGGCTTCCTGGGTAGAACCAGTACTAAGCAATGTGGATTAATTATCTTGCTCAAGGATAAATAACGTCGCCGCGACGGAAGATCGAACCCACGACCTCTCGATCAGGAGTTCGGCGCTCTACCACTGGACCACGCACTATGTAATGTATCATCAGAGCATACGGAACCCACTATTAGTACATGTATACTTACATGTTTTACCCTTTCGAGTATCAGGATACACTATCAGCATTTTTATCCAAACGAAGTGGATGGCGTGCTATCACAATTACCAGCTTTCTCTCCTCTTAGGTCTTAGGCGTAATGGTATGATTGACAATCACGCTAACGTAAAGTGCTCTCAAACTCGTAAACGCCATATAACTTCATACTTAAATTATAATAAAAAAAAAAGATGTGCGGCTTACTGAATAATTAGGATGTATGTACTGGTTTTTGTATTCTCCGTCTTAAATGAGAGTGATTTCATCAATTTGCAAATCTCCTGAAAAGAGTAAACGCAATAACATACAATTGGAAAAGACGTTAACGATTAGTTATGTGGAATAAAACTCTTTTAATGGCTTCGCTTTAACGCATTGCAATAAACTGTGGATTATGTGCTGCTACAAAGCAACCTATATTTGACTCGTTAATCCCAAAAGACCAGTAAATATAACACTACAGATATTCGTAGCTCGGCGTGACCTTTAGGCCAATCAATCTAAATTGTATCTATGATAAACCTAGGACAAATTAGTACAGAAATGAAACTTCTTATATTTTCTGAAACTGCTATCATTGGAGATTTACAAAACCAAGAATTGGACAAAATTAGACAATATATATTTGAGATATTTAGTGTTGAAGTTGAGTCCTGTTTGAACACGTTTTAACAGAGTTGTTATTTGTATAAATTACAAAGCGTAATGCATGGTCATTGCAATAAGTTTTTGTACATCTGGAATGCAAATTTCGATTTCGAGATAATAATGAGAGACAGTCGAAGACAGTTTTACTAACGCGTAAGGTGTTGTTTGTACTTGTTTTATCCTTTCATGTGAAAATAACCTACACACTTTGTATATATACTAAAATGAAAAAGAAACACGACATGGGAATTTCCGCTATATATTGTATGTACAATATGCTGCTGTTAATCGAATGGTACATGGCTACGTAAGATCTTTCCTTTCGGAAAAAATACTAAAACAACACGTAACACAGCAAATAGTATTCCTGCAAAGTTTCAATATTGACTGAATACGCGTTTGGCTCAAGCATGTACGTGAGTAAACTTAGGATGCACCATTTCGCAAACTTAACGTTGCGTGATCTTGTTACGCGGAAGGTGCTGCATTTTTGTGGATGAAAGTTCATGCCCCACTTGCGTTCCTAGTCAGCTAATGTGTGCAGGTACTGTTGTAGTGCTTCTCAATATGTTGTGCTTTTTATGATCCTGTCTACGATGCAGTCGTCGGCAAAGAGTCTTGTTTGTGAACATGTTTTCTGGTAAGTCATTAATTAAGAGAAGGAAAAGCAAAGGGCACAGGACTGTACCTTGTGGAACCCCGCTTACGACTGGAACACTGTCGGATGATGAAGCCTCAACCACTACGTGTTGTGAACGGTTTGAAAGAAAGGAATCTATCAAGCGATGGGTGCTGGCCCTGATGCCATAGTGATGTAGCTTTCTGAGTAGACGTCTGTGCGGAACACAATCAAATGCTTTTGAAAAGTCAAATATGACCATGTCGATCTGCAGACCTTTGTCTAGTGCAGAGGCTAATTCGTGGGCTAAAGTGAATAGTTGTGTCTCGCAGCTCCTGGCAGCCTGTTAAGATGCTGTGTTGCTCTACATGTTTCAGGATGTTGCTTACTACAATATGCTCCAACATCTTAATTACAACAAAGACAGGTCAGTGAAACCGGGCGGTAGTTGGCTGCCTCATAACGCTGACCCTTCTTGAACACTTCGGAGACATTGGCCTTCCAGTCTTCTGGCACAGTTCCTGTTTACAGGGTCGATCATGTTATGGGTCTCCTACTTCAATGATGTTTTTTATATAGGACCAGTAAGATTGACGTTCTGCCTTTTGTACACCATTTTTACTTTTCTTGTATTTTCTGATGTCTGACTCGTTTTTGAACAGTCGATTTCATTTTCGGATCTGGGATCTGACTGTCTTGTTGATCCATGGCTTCTTTTTAAGAGTTTGGTAGGGATGTGTCGCTTCATTAGAGTTGTTAGCATGTCATTGAATTTGGTGATAGTTCATCAGAAGTAGAGTTGTTCTCCTTGAATTCCGCATGGGTTTGTATGAGTTCTTGCTTTATCGAGTCATAGTCCGTTTTCTTTTAGCTGAAAACCTTCCTTGGTGGGGTAATCGCTTTTGCAGGACGCAGACTCGATTCCACATAAACGGCTTCATGGTCGGAAATGCATGGTATGATCTCTACTTTGTTAACAAGGGACTGGTTGTTAGAGAAAACAGGTCAAGAATGTGTTTGTGTCCTCAGTGATTCTCGTTGGTGCCATGACCATCTGGTCTAGGAAGTGGTCTTTGTTGATGAAAAGCAACTGATGGTACTGTCCGGATATGTTGGTGTTTTGTTTGACAATGTTTCTTTCCCAGTTGATGTCCCCAAGATTGAAATCTCCGCCTAGCCAAGCTTTGATCCTAGATAGTGAGGTCCGCAGTTGTTCAAGATACTCTGGGTCGCCTTCATCTGGTGGTGGTTAAAATAATCCGAAAAATAGTTGACTGACTCAAGGTATTTTTACTTGTGTCCAAATTAGCTCGCACCCACCGTCAACGTTCAGTTCCTCAGGTCTCCATGGCCGAATGGTTAACGACGTTGCGTTGTAAATCTTCGCCTCTCACCGCTGCCTGTTCGATTCCCACTGGGAGCTCGACTAGTATGTGAAGAAGTGTCGATTCCTACGGATGACGGGAGGTGTACATTACTGGTTCTACCCAGGAGAAGTGGGTGGTCTGCCTCCACCACTAAAATCGACCGTCATATATAACGTTACATGTGTTGAACATGACGTAAAACACCATACAAATAAACAAAACAAATATCAGGTTCACTGCTTTCAATCCTGTCGGAAACAAGGATGGAGACTCCACCTCCAGACTTATTAGGTCGGCCTTTACGGTAGACTTTGAAGTCCTTTGGGAATACTGCTGTTGATATATGTTGACTCTTCAACCAGGATTCGGTACCTATAATGATGTCAGCCTGCGTTGATTCAATCAAGTTTTCCATCTGGGGCTTCTTGTCGAGACCACTGTGTGTCAATTTACAACTAGCACTCTCAATGGGATATCATCTCGCTGCCTTGTGCTGCGGTGTATCATTTGTGGCTCGCTACTGTTGTTGAAGCTGGGGTGAGTGACATAATCAGCCGAAACCGAAGTAGGGTTATCTGGGAGGGTACAACTGCAAATAGACGCTCGGTTTGGAGACTTGTGACAGGTCGAGGTCTTGTTTGGTGATGATGTTGCACGTGGACAGTTGAAGCTAAATTCTTGGTGTGGGGCATCATGTTGAAGTGATTCGAATGTGTTCGAGGTCTCAAACAGAGAAATATCAAAAAGGGACGTTGTGCGCATTCCCAAGTGACATTCTTGAGGGTTAAATAGACGGAATCATTCATGCCCATACACTCCTGGTGGTACCAGACATTACACATGTCACATCGTACGCCTGGTGTTGTCGATTTCATTGCCTTTTGACAGTACCCGCAAGAATACTTGCATGGTCTAGTGCCGGGGTTCGGTTCTATGTCTGACAGTAGGAGATTAAGTTTGAAATCGGGTCCGTTGGTCTTCGATCTGGTGTAACGCATCGCTGTAATGAACTGGATGCAACAACCTGAACATGATGCAAAAGACACGTGTTCTGCATGCCAGATGTTCTCTATACTCTTTTCAAGAGGTACTGACTCTGGGAGCTTGTGTGATTTACATTTAATGCAGATGGACAAAGTAGAAATAACCACAAATGTTATATAGTTTTCTAGCGTTTTCAAAGTGTTCACCGGAAGTAAACATTACAAAAGGTGAAGGTCGTATATGACATAAGATAATCTAGTGGGTGGGGTGTGTAAACTATGTAGAACTCAGTTAATACAAACAGGGAACTGTACATTTATGGTCAGACTGGGAGGATATAACAAGCCAAAGGAAATTATGCTCTCCTGCAGCCAGGTGGATTAGAATTGATGAAGAATTTAAATAAAATATAAGAGCCTAGACCGGAAGCGTGAGCGCTTCGCATTACCGGAAGTCGAATTCCGAATTATATTTGACAAATTTAACATTGGGTCTAATGGGACAGATAATTTAAGAGATAACCACGCTAAGAGTTTCAATCTGGGACGGTATGTGAGTGGTTTTACGGTCTGAGAATTTACATAAAGTGTAATACCAATCACAAACCACCATCTTAGATTGAAATTTTAGCATGGTTTTCTCAAGTATAATGCTTTTCTATGATACTTTTCCATTTATATGCTCGAAATATAAAGTAATCTTATACATACACAGTCTTGTTTTTTTTTTAAATATAACTCGAATTCATTGGTAACGGCCTATTTGTTGACGTCATCCAATGACGTTATGTAAAATCGTTATTTAACGTCACATAATTCAGACTGTAAATTCTGCGTTTTACGATCGCAAATACTTTATGCAAAAATGTTATTTAACGTCACGTACTTTTCAAATCGTGCGTTTTACGGTCGCAAATATGAGGCCAGTGTAGTAACGCGTTACATTATAGTTGCATTAGAATAGTGGTGTCACTCCTGGATGAGCGTCTAATAAAACAAGATGCAGAGGTCGAACAGGAAGTGTAGCCCCACAGCTCAAACACGCATTTGAAATAACATATTTCATTGAAACACAGTATGTTATAGTGTGACTTCACAAATACACAGACGATTTTTTTTTAATTGGCATGAGCAATATTCTGAATACTTTACTATTTCAATCACAAATTCATTGTTAACAACTGGCAACAAATAACTGTCCTGAAATGTTTCAGTGTCTCCGTGGCCGAGGGTTAACGCCGTTGTATTGTAAACCTTCTCGCCTCTCAACACTGCGGTTTCGAATCCCACTGGAAGCTCTGCTTGTAAGTGAGGAAGATTTTACGGATGCTGGGAGGTGTACAGTATTTGTTCGACCCAGGAAAAGTGAGTAGTCTGTATCCACCACAAAAATTCGACTGTCAAGTATACTGAAACGAAAAAGAAACGCAACTCGGGAATGTCCGCTATATAATGTATGTACAATATGCTGCTGTTAATCGAATGGTACTTGGCTACCTAAGACCTTTCCTTTCGGAATAACAACTAAAACAACACCTAACACAGCAAATAGTATTCGTTCAAGTTTCATTATTGACAGAGTACGCGTTAGGCTCAAGCATGTGAGAAAACATAGAATGCAACATTTTGCAAACTCTACGTTTAATACAGTACTGAAATGGCTCAATTTTTCATAGAGGAAATGCAACTTTTATGAATGACATCAGAGTTGTGTCCTTTCTGTAACTTTTTTTTACGAAACATCTTGGGATTTGTTTGGAATATTATGTGGAATTAAGTGTGCGCTATATATACAATATATAGCGGAAATTCCAGAGTTGCGTTTCTTTTTCGCTTCAGTATATAACCTTAAATGTGTTGAAACTGACGTCAAACACCATACAAACAAACTGACATGTTGCACATAACAATATGTTTCAGCCCTTGTTCGCCATATAACGGATTATAAATATCAAAGTTGAGACAGTTATTAAAATATTTCGCTTCATCGATTTGTATTTGTTTTTTTGTCTTTAAATAAATTGGAAACTGTCTACGCAAGTCAGTTTATGTGATATTATAATTATCTTCTTTTTTTTCAGTGAGAAAAGTTGTAAAAACAAATCTTACATTTGTTTAAATGTGTATGCACATCGTTTTTATGTCATTAAATAAATTGGAAACTGTCTACGAAAGTCAGTTTATGTGATATTATAACTATCTTTTCCCTTAACACTCACCTTTCTCATAGAAGTAACAACTACAACACAACGTAATACATATATTGGATGACCGGCAGACGGCATTAGACACAAAACATCACCACATTAATTCATACAAACAGTTCCTAAATCACTAAAATAATCTTTACACAGCCTGTACTACGTAATAACAGTCTATGACTGCATAACCAAGGGAGATATTCTTAAATCATACAAGGAAACCAGTATCCCCCTTACTTAACGTGGCTCCAGCGTAAATGGAGTGTCTACAATAGAACTTGCAGCAACTCTGCAGTTCAGGGTGAGACGGTTCTAGTCCCGTTCTCCATATTTCATCTCGATGCACACGGAGAACAAGCACGGCATGTCCACTCCTGCCAGGCGCCACACAACCCTTCATGCGTTGGTGCGCCCCAAAACCCCAACTCAATTCAATTCAATTCCAACATGCAACACTTGTGTTCGACTTATGGCACATATCAATACTGATAATGATATAAGCCCAGGTTTTCAAAAATCGGCTAACCTATCTTTCGGTTAAGGAAAACCTTCCGTTTTCATTTTCTCATAAATTATATTTGTACTAGAAGATGCATATAAATTCCGTTCTTTCTGAACAGAAAGGTTTTAGACAGAATATTCATTTATAAGAAATTCAGAGAAATTTGAAATCCTGACTCAGAGGTCAAGCAAACAGATCTTCAAAAATGTGGGCCATCATTTCTAAGATAATACATGTCACCCTATTTAATCAGTTCCATTAATCACATTCAAACTTTTAACATAGCACCATCAAAGTGATACCAGGCCGTCCACGAAAAACCCCTGTGGGAAACGTGTATCCGATTAACTTTTTTATTTCTAGTATCTCTCAGGATAAGATCTCGGACTTGATCTCTGATTATCAAAAGTACGAACGTTTCAATGATCAATGAAAACCAACACAACAGGACAACATCAATATCCTGAAATCTTTTCAAATCCACACTTTTGAGTTGCTGCAATAATTTTTCTATAAAATAACTCAATTTTATAACGTCTAACCTAGACTGAATGATTTAATTTGGCTACCTCAACGCCAATCTACGATTGCGCCCTCTATGAGAAGCAATCACATCAAGAGAAGTAATTTCTGTCTAATTCGTTTCACTCAAACGAAAGAAATTATATTTATTTTCATTGAGAAAATTTGTAAAATCAAATCTTACATTTGTTTAAATTTGTATGCACATCGTTTTTATTGAGGTATATTTTGTATGTATGATGTTTTACGTCATTTTAACACATGCCAGGTTATGTAAGACGATCGGTTTGTTTTTGTTGGTGGAGGCAGACCACCCACTTTTCCTGGGTAGAACCAATACTGTATACCACCCGCCATCCAACATTATTGAGGTCTATTACCACGTCATAGCATATACTGTTCCGTGGAGTAGCGGTATGTAATCAGTATTAATTTATAAAATGCAGACGTCATTTCTTTTCTGCTAAACAAATATGTTGTGAGAACAAAATGGCCTAAGTATATTCAATGGTGTTGGTTGTATTTATAAGAAGTATATTTTAAATACATGGCTTTAACGGTTTTATGAAATAAAAATGTCTTAAAATAGGATCCATGCATACAACGTAAGAGCTGGTCGGAACCGTCTGTAAACCGCCATTTGTGTTGCTATTCGAATATTACAACGCTGCATATCTAAACTGCATTTTAATTTACAGTAAATCATTAATATTTGATAATTTAGAAGTGTTCAAAATTGTAAACATAAGTTTAATGGTTTCATTCATGTTGAAAAATATTCAAGAAAAGTAGTTTTAAGAGTAAGAACGCAAATGAGCATTCCAAACAACAATTGCATTGAACATACTATTTCAAATTTAAATACAATTTTTTCAATTCATCTTTATTTATTAATTACTCAGTTTCACACAGGTGAAATGCATAAGTATATACAATTTACAACAAGTAGTTTTCAAATAGTCACAAATGGCAAATCATACATAAGCATACACAAACAACGATCACACACGTTTTGCAGGAAACCACTATTTAAACAGCTAATATCAATTTGTTAATTAGGTTGCATTGAATAATAAATTAAATGAGAATGTAATATAAATACCGCATATCATTATTATTTTTATTTTTTTTTTATTTTTTATTTTTTTTTTATTAAATGTTCATTTAGGACGAAACATAAAAGGACGAATGTATTGAATAATGAGTAATTATTAAGTACGAGACGTCACAAAAATACGAACATGCAAACAATTTTTAATTAGCAGCTGTAATTATTTTAACAATTAATGTATATAAATAGTTAGTCTATTTAAAATCCCATACACTAACTGTTTATAAAGATGCTTTGCCTTAAGGCAATTGTCGTCGAGCCATTTAGTTGCATAAAGCTTGATATAACAGAGTGCGTGGTTCAGTGGTAGGGCGTTGGACTTCAGCTCGAGTGGTCGTGGGTTCGATCCCCGGCGTAGCGATGTTATTTATCTTTGAGCAAGATAATTAATCCACATTGGTTGGCACTGGTTCTAACCAGGAAGCCATAGCGTGTGAATAATATAAGTTGCAAAAACCTGTTTGTAAAAAAATATGCTATTTATTTTTTTCATTTTAAGATTTTGAAAACAACAAAACATATGACTATATTTAGCTCGTCAAACCTAACATGCAAAACACCGTTCATGTACCTGCGTTCATTACGCGATAAGGGGCGTCCGTGGCCGAGTGGTTAACGTCTCTGACTTGAAATCACTTGCCCCTCACCGCTGTAGGTTCGATCCCTCAGGGGCCTAGGAATCTTTATGTGAGGAAGCTATCCAGCTGGCTTGCGGAACGTCGGTGGTTCTACCCAGGTGCCCGCCCGTGCACGAAAATTGCCCGGAGGGGCACCTGGGGTCTTCCTCCACCAATGGAAGCTGGAAAGTCGCCATATGACCTTAGCTGTTGGTGCGACTATACAATCCAATTCATTCAATTAAAACCATTACGCGATGGAAAAGCTTATATAAGCACGATTTTATAACGGATATCTCGACAATAAAACACATTTAAAAACGTTTTTTACTGATAAAAATGAGATTATCTGTTAAATGTTTTAATTTTATAATATGCAAACTTTTTAAGCCGAAGTTAGGTTTTATTTCATACCCCAGCCAACCCCGTTATCGTTTCTTGGAGAAGAGGTTGGATGAGGTATGGAAGTTAATACTAGGACCACGTAATGAGGCTAAGCACTCCTCACCAGGATGCTGTTGGCAGTAGAATTATTGGCTGTTGCATCTTTAAACCTAATAGTACATGGAGTCAAACATTTAACTGTGTTAAGACTTTGTGTCGTGTGATGCTTACCTCAAAAGTATCGTTGAGAAACATTATACTCGTCTAGAGAAATGAACAGATCTCTTCACCTTTTTTTTAGATTTATCAACGGATATGCATATATATAGATTAGTCTGCGGTTTTATTCCCAAATGTAATCAAAAGGCGCGATTGCTTTTACGACTTTATGCGTATTTTAACATTGCTACATGTAATAATACCACCGTCCATATCACACCGAACTCGACTTTGTAACACATGCCGTCACGAATTATCGAAAATCTTATTCAATGACACTATTTTGCATGTACGCAATCACTAACTTTATTATGGCAAATGGTTTCGGAGATGATTTATGTTTTAATTAAATTAATCTTTCTCCAGCTTAGCGGTATTTTGATTATACTATCAGTGCCACGTGTGTATACACACTTAGTCTTCTGGTACAGCAATTATTCTGGTACAGCAATATCGTGATGTCTTCACTGTATACATGTGTTCACCATTACGTGGTCCTGCCTTAATTCCATTAAACGATTGGAAAGCTTATATTAGCAGGATTGTATAAGGGATATTTCGAAAATATATCACGTTTAAAAAGTGTTTTTACTGCATAAATGCGAAAACAGTTTAAAATTATCTATTAAATGTTTTAATTTTACAAAATGAACTTACATGATTTAACATTCATTACGACATTGTAGGAAAGTATGTCTTATTTTACAAGAATTATCGATTTCTTCGTAACGGTGAATATTTCATTTATTAGTTCGTGCACGTATACAATTAGCCTGAATTGACGGAAATAGCCTACTAACCTGGTAACTGGAATCTATATCCTGAAAGGCAAACTAATAAATACAATAATAAGCTGACGCACGGCAGAAAAACATTGATATCAGATCCTCTTCAAGCTAGGTTTTACACAAGCGTAAAATAGCTGCCGGGAGACAAGAAGTTAACATAATATATCAAGTCACGGGTGCTAAAACAATATTGAAAAAAAATGTTGTCATGGAGACATAAACACGCCACGACCGTTTCTTCGTACATTCATCCCGATTTTTACCATCAGTTCTTCCTACCAAGCATTTTAAATCAATGTGGGCGACCTCGCTTCTTTCTGTTCAAATACCTTGACATGCGTTACATATTGATTACAATTCACCCTTGTAACAAGACGTGCTAGAAGTACACATCAGCACAGAAATACAATTGTTCACATGTAAGGGATACGTGTGCGGTTAGAGTATGCATTACAACACATATAGACTGTTCACTGTTACCATATGTAATTAGAAGATTGCGTTATCAAAGTGAAAAAAGTAAAGGAACTGTTGATACCTTACCATCAGCAATAATGAAAACCATAATTAATGAAAATTAAAAAAAAAAAAAAAAAAAAAGGGAAATCAGCAGGCTTGAACCCTACCTTAGTCGGCACTAATAAGGCGCCTCAATCAACTGCGATAGTGAGGCTTGTGAATTTTGCGTGGCTAATATACATGTAATAGCAATGATTACCTGCTACATTTCAGTAGACTGGTTTACGAAAACGTAATTTCAGCAAGTGAAATGGTAACCTTTCAGCATTACAAAATTTGTATATAATTCAAGTTTTTCGGACGAGTTTTCCAGGAATTCAAGTTGTAAAGCATGCTTATTGCCACTTACACGAGTCACAGTCTGTTAACCATAGACAGATATAAAACCTATATAAGGGTCAGCTGCATTAAAACCAAATGACGGGGAATATACACTTTATATAAAAACACCTTTTATGTTGGGCTATTTTTATATGAAAAGTTCTGAAAAATTGATAGAATGAATGAACTAACAATAAACTATGTATAGCCTGGTGGGGATTCTGTTATTTGCACGGTCTCGTTTTGTTGGGATGGCAATAGGTTAAGAATGATATTTGGTGCACCCTAGAACCAGGTTAAAACCGTCAGAGATCTTTTCGCCACTGACCTAATTGTGTTATAAAGGTATACAGTATCATAGATTTCAGAATCACCACATAGTATGGGACGTTTTATTAACGTGAGCTTTAATGGCAGGATATAAAGAGGTCACACAGTATTTTGGAACTGGGTATATGCGTCTATAACATTTGAAACGGGAAAACTCTAAAACAAAGCGTCTCCGTAGCCGAATGGTTAAGGTTAACGACGCTGCGTTGTAAACCTTCGCCTCTCACCGCTGCGGGTTCGAATCCCACTAGGAGCTCGACTTGTGAGAAAGTGTCGATTCTTACGGATGGCGGTAGGTGTACAGTACTGGTTCTACCCAGGATTTTGGGTGGTCTCTGCTTCCACCATAAACAATCGACCGTCGTATATAACCTTACACGTGTTGAAAATGACGTAAACCAACATACAAACAAAACAAACAAAACTCTAAAATAAGACGTGATATTGGCATAACTAGGTATTCATTTTATTTTCGTGGCTCGCATCGGTCATGGAATAACACGTATGTGTGTCTGGAATTTCATCAATATACGAAACGTAGTCATTCGAATGTAACACAATCTAATTATTACGTACATCTGTGTTAAATTAACTGGTGTTAAATGATATTTCATTTTGTCTTATTTTAAGTGTTTTTTTTTTAATTTGAATCGTAATACATTAATGCATATTTTACTGAAAGACAATATCGTGCCATTCATCGCTCCACAACAATTTCCTTGAGGGAAAGTATAACAAAGGTAAATATACAAGTTGAACAGGAAAAAAGCATTCAAGGACCACAGTCAACCAAAAACACCCATAAAAAAACAAAAACGTGAAGACCTCGAAACAAGTCATCACCTAAAAATCTACTTAGTTTATACATTTTATACATTTTCTTTTTATACAAACTATCTGACATGACACATTCTTGTACATACATCATATCAACGACCCTATCTCAATTTACCCCGGCAAAGCATTAATGTATAAAGTTAAGTATTTAAAACCGCCAATGTCTATACAAGTAGATATAAAAATCGAACATGAAAAGTAGTATTCAAGGACTACAGTCAACCATAAACACACAAATAAAGAAAGAACAACTATATATAAAGATGAATATAAGGCAAGATAAGACATCACAAACACACAAGGGTTGACAATAGGGCAACCGCCTTGGAATTGTCAGTGGCGGAAAAAGCCGCTGGAGGTTTAAACCAGGTTCTAGGGTGCACCAAACTTCTCACTTACTCTGCTTCATCCCAATAAAACGGGACAGTGTAAATAAAGAAATTCCCGCCATAAACTATTCTCTAAGCAACAAGGCAGCATTAATAGGCAATAGAAGTAAAACACAAAGATGCTCGTGTATATATAAATACAAAAACACAACAGCCTAGAAAGCCACAAAGAAGGTACTCAATGACTTGGCAGAAGCCAGAGCAAAAAGAGAATAAACCAGTGAGAGCACGACAAGACAAGATTGCAGACAAACTTCAAACGGCACCGTCCTTTTGGGCTTTAGGTAGACGTCATCATAGGGTCCACAGCCTGTCGGGTCATCGCACAGCGTAGAGGCAAACTGTAAATGGGTCCAAGTGCGTTGCAAAATGGTAGGGTCCACATCTCAACATTTATATTAGGCCACATGCCTCTCCAAGATCCAATTTTCTCCCTGTTAAGAGAATAGTTCACACCTAAAAAAATGGCAGAAAATTACGTTACTTATAGAAAATCACCAGTTAGATGGAATACATTTACAGCAAATTTATAAAACATCACCCATTTGTTATACATACCATGAAATGATCAATCCGAATAAAATGAATTACAATTAGAAGAAATATGTGGTTGTTTCAAATGCGAATGTTGCGGTAATATGTTGGTATCCTATGGTATTAAGTATTAAGCATGCTATAAAAGCTTTCCAAACAATGATATAAACAGCATGTCTCGATGATGTCTAATAGTCAATAAAAATACTGAATAAAAGCAACATTGCAAGAAATTGTATATAAATGACAATTTTCTATTAATTTTCTTAGTATTAAACTGTCACACTTTGCTTAAAAAAATACAAATATTAAAACAGCACATTTGTCGTAAAAAAATAACAAACAGAACATTGAAGCTACAGTTTTGTTTGGTTATGCAACTGGAAATTAAAGGCGCCTCTTAAATGCCAAGTCAGTTAAGCGAAGCATCTTGCAGAGTTACCAATTACCAAATTCGCTGTGATGCGACTAGGAAAGTCAAACGAGAAACCGAATATTGGCTAACATACAGAGCTTGTGTCTGTATTTAATGAATTGGGAGAAATGTAGCTGGTTAAATTTGTTTTCCATATGTATGGAAAATAGACATTCTGTTAAGATAGATATTTCAAATGAAGAAAGATAAAAATATCGGACACGGAAAGCAGCATTCAAGGACGACAGCCAACCACAAAACACAAAAACAAACACGCAAACAGACAAACGAGTAGGCAAAAGTAATAAAAAATGCAAACGACATCACAAACACAAAAGGGTTGACAATAGGGCTACCGCCTTGGAACGATCAGTGGCAACAAAGGCCACTGGGGGTTTAAACCGGTGAAGTTTGCTGAAGCACTCTATGCTCATTGGTTAACGTCAATTTTCAAACGCTCATCAAACGCTCTTCTGGAATGCCATATCCACGACATGCTTTATCCAAGTCTTCAAGGAAACGGATGGTCTTCATACGATTATCAACATCGTATTGACAACTGGCCTAAATGCTTCATATTTCCATCAGAGTTAGTAGACATAATAGCAAAAATACCGGCAGTATTAAAACAGGTGCTGGTTTAGAGGACGATACTGAAGATAAAGGTGAACAGAATGTTTATTTTAACTAATATTATTATATTGACTGTATTGTCGAATTGGAAAATATCTAGACTACTATAACTACTAAAATTTAGGGGAAAAAACTGGATACATGTGTTACTTATCGTCTTTTTATGACGAATTAACCTAGTGGAATACATGTAACAATACTTATTTAATAGGGATCTATTCGTGGGTAAAGTTAAAGGAAATACGGTTTGGCAACAAAAAAAGCCTTTTCTTGTTCTTGGACATAACCAATATCCCTGTTTTAGCCGGAATTTTGTTAAAATATATATACCATTTTAGAAAGTGTTGCATTGGTTAGTTTGTGTAATAATGACGTTCCAGTTTTATGATGTTTGATGCCTTTCTAAGCGAACCTTTTGTATATTGATCATTTTAACTCAGGGAATTAGGATCAGTATTCTACGAAACTGCTGTAATGCACCAGTTTTCATTTATACAGGATACAAGAAAACTATTTTTGAGAAACCATACACATATAAATTAAAAAGGAAGGTTGCTGAGAGCAAAGAACCCAATCAGGAAAAAAGCAGACACTGTTTTATTGAGTCTTTCAAAATAAGTATAGCTAACAGATTTAATTACTATAGTACATATAAACAACAACAACAACAACAACAACTACATATAATTGTATTTGAAGGGGTGGTGTAAATAGCAGGTCTTCATTTTAATGTTGTCATCGCGTTTACCGAAAATCTATTAAAATACACATATTAGCATTTATAGAGAAATATCTCTAACATTATTATATGTGATATGATATGGCAACATATTTCGTTTTACTCCTGAACAGTGGGTAGGTTTGCTATGTACTTATTATAGCACACAGCATGGCCAATAAAGCCAGGTTAGACAATACTAAACACATCTAACAAGCAAAAGCACCAATTTGATGGGTCACTAAACCATACTTCAAAAGCCTCTTAATGGATATTTATACATACCTCGCCCATGCCCATAGCCACGTTTTAGAGGAGATCACTGAGCCCGATATTTACAGATATGAGCCCGATATTTACAGATATCGGTGGCACATCCTCAAATACTTTTGGTTTCTTACTTGAATTTCAATTAGGTGGTTCCACTACTCGAGCATGTAAAGGTTCCGAGTATTGTGTAATCGCCGTTAGGATATGTTGCCTGCTTTTTAGCTCGACTATTCGAAGAATAAGATAGCTTATGTAATCACCCCGGCGTCGGCGTCAGCGTCCCACATCAAGGTTTGCGTGTAAGCTGTGTTAACAAGTCTATATCTCTTACATTTCCTATCCTAGCACAACCAAATTTGGACATGGGCTTCCTTATCGCATTACCTTAAGGGCGGGCTGCATAAGCAATCTTGGTTCCTGTAACCCATGGGCTCCCATGGAACCCAAATGATCCACTTCACATCAAAGTTTGCGTGTAAGCTGTGTTTACAAGACTATATCTCTTACATTTCTTACCATAGCACAACCAAATTTGGCCATTAGCTTCCTTATAGCATTATCTTAAGGGCTGCCTAAGTAATTTTGGTTCCTGTAACATCTGGGCTCACACTGAACCGAAATTCTTAAAATGTGTCTGTTTCACATCCAATTTTGCGTGTAAGCTGTGATTCCATTTCTTGTCCTAGCTGAACTAAATATGGGAATTGGTTTCCTTAAAGTATGTTGTAAAGGGTTGGGTAACTAATTTTGTCTTCTGCAAATTCTGGGCTCCCATGGAACCCAAATTGTGATGGCCCATAAAATGTGCAATAATGGCAGAACTAGGTTTGCATGTAAGCATGTATATATCTATAATTTTGGTTTGGGATTTCTTATAGCATTATGCATCTTATTCATACTTCACCGTATATTGGGGCATGGGCTCCCTCCTCCACCCCCGCCCCCACTCCCTCCACTCCTCCCCACCCCCGCCCACTTTTTTTTGGTTTTTTACATATTTCTGTGTGTTTTAGTCAATTCTTACACATATATGTTGCTCCCTCCCCTCACCCCCTCAGACTCCACCCCCCCAATCGCCTGTCACACAACCTCAACCCCCCACCCACTTGAAACTCTATCTTCTTTTTTTTTTTTACATATTTCTGTGTTGCTTATGTCAATTCTTACACATATTGCCCCCCCCCCCCCCCCCCCCCCCCCACCCGCCACCCCCTGTGTCTCCCCCGCCCCCACCCCACCCCCACTTGAAACTCGATTATTTTTACATATTTCTGTGTTGTTTTAGTCAGTTCTTACATATAGATGTTGCCCCCTCCACCACCCCACCCCACGCCTCTCACTTAACACACACCCCCACCCCACTGGAAACTCTACTTTTTTTTTTTTTACATATTTCTGTTTGGTTTTAGTCAATTGTTACACAGCTTCTTACACATATATATTTATTGCTTTTTTTGTTTTATGTATTTCTGTGTTGTTTTTCTCAGTTCTTACATATATTGCCCTTCACCCCACAGACCCTGCCTCTCCCCCGCCTCTCCCCCCACCCCCGCCCCCCCCTACTTGAAACTCAATTATTTTTATTATTTTATTTATTGTTTTACATATTTCTGTGTTGTTTTTGTCAATTCTTACACATAGCTATGTTGTCCCCCACCCCATGTTGCCACCCTCCCCCACTCGAAACTCAATTGTTTGTATTTTTTTTTTTACATATTTCTTTGTTGTTTTAGTCAATTCTTACACATTGCTTCTACACATATATATATTGTCCCCTTCCCGCCAATCAACCACTCCCCGCACTCGAAACTCATTTTTTTTAATACATATTTCTGTGTTGCTTATCTCAGTTCTTACACATATTGCCTCTCTCCCCCCCCCCCCCCCCCCCCCCCCGCACCCCCCTCCCCCCCCCCCCCCCCACTCGAAACTCTTTTTTTTTTACATATTTCTGTGTTGCTTTTGTCAATTCTTACACATGTGGCGCTCTCCCCTATCCCCCACCCCACCCCCACCCCACAATCCCACCACCTCCCCTCCGGGCTGGAGCACTTTTCACTACCGTTTATGAACAATCAAACCGAGATTTTTTGTATTTATCGTGTTCGACGATTTCCAAATTTCTTCTTTCATACTTTTTTAGGGTGTTTAACATGTAGATCTACAGCTGAATCATTAAGTGAAGTATTATTTAGTATAATGTACTATCTTTACTAAAGCTACACTGCATTTGTAGGAATCGTCATACTTGCAGAACTTGATCTGAAACGCGCATTGTCGCTATCATTATTTTTATTCAGAGCATTCATGCTCAAACTTTTCCCTCTGACCTTCCATTGTATTTGTTTTAGATAGAATCACGAACTTGAATTACGATGAGCGAATTAGCATTACTAGTCTAAGATCAGTTATGCCCAACAATAAACAATGCCCTGCCCAGTCACTTATGGGCAACCGGGCATGGCGATGTAACTGTGTATATGTGTATATATGTGTGACGAACGAACTGGCATTACCGGTCTAAGACGAGTTATGTGAGACATAAGCAGCGTCACGTCAGGTCCCTTAGAGGTAACCCGACTTGATGGTGTTGTATCCCACGGGAGAGGCTACTTCTCCCCAGGTTCGTACACGGGGTGTGGACTGTTTAGGCGGTCAGAAGTAAACAAAATCACAGGTGTGTTCAACATAATTTTTATTATTCAACTTGATCTCAAAATATAGTATATAAAGGCACTAATGTTTATTTATAAGACATATTTAATTCTCTCAATTTTAAACAGACCTTAACAGGAACATCTAACGATGTTTATGACGGGAAAATCTAACGATATTTTATCCCGTTTTCTCAGAAACATCTAACGATGTTGTCTCCTGCTAAATGGATTAATATTTAATTAAAGTAAGACAGATCCCCAACGGTGTTTTGTACTGTCAGGTCTAACAACACAATAACTGTGTTCCAAGGCACTTACTTAACAATCCTTGTCAATTATGAAGGGTGTGTGTGTGTGTGTATTTCAAAGGAATTTTTTTTTCATAATTTTCAAAGGATTATAGTCCGTCCGCCTACGACAGCGTCCTACCCGACGATTATAGGTAATAGGTAAAATAAGGTTAATATAGCTGTTACTAATATAAAGTAAACGGCGCTAAGTAATATACTTCAAACAAATATCATAGCAAGTACATATACCTTTTAAATAAATAAAGAAACAATGCATGCAAATATAAATAAGAACCTTGAGCATGTCAAAGGCAAGTGAAATAATGTTGGATATTACCTCCCTTTATGGTTAGCTTTCATTTGTATGGTGTCTAAAGATTAACACTATTTTGATACATCCTTCAAAATGGAAAATTGATTCTCTGTATCTGGATATTTGTTGTTTAAAGATCAACCCTTTTAATGGTCAATTTGTATAAGATGTCTACAATGATTGCGATGCCTCTTGAGACTCGCTGTAACAAGTCGGTAACGATCGTGCCGATCAAGAGAACATGTAAGTGTGTAGATTTATGAGTAATGACAGTAGTATCTTGCATGGATGATTAGTATCCGTAAACTCGATTTCATTCTTCGAAGGCGTTTGATCGTAATGCAAGTAACAATATGCGAGGCAACGTTTAAAATATCGATTCTTCGGTTATTACACTTTAAGATTGCTCATGCTACCAGTCTGCTTTGTTCCCAGTACAGTCTTTTTATCTCTCGTTGTCGGCATATTTAAATGTGGTAATAGAGTCTTAATGACGAAACCTAAAGCAGAAGTCAGTTAGTGTTGGTAATGTCTTCCTTTATGAAGCATGTATGCACTGTTTTTACAACACAGTTTAATTTGTGAACAAGTATGTGTATTTGAATTTGTTTATCAGCTTGTAAAATGTATGAGAAAAGTACCTTTTCTACTTCAAACCTATAAAGCTCCTATAAATCTACTTATTTATAGAAAAAAATAATCTAAAAGTGCCCGCTCCTTTGACAATAGTTTATGTAGAACTAATTATGTTCACCTGATAGTTTTGTTCTGACTTTGGTGTAGGAGTAATTGGAGTAGTAATGCGTATTATACATATTCATACTTTTTGAACACCCCTCGTATATATGAAACAAAATCGTATCCAGGGTCTGACCCCTGCATCTAAACGTCAAGGTCAAAAGTTCGCATACACCATGAACATTACTACCTCACTAATATCTATTAATTAACTCATTTCAAGACAATTCCTGTATTGATATGCTCATCTGGAAAATTATTAGATTCCCCTTCTCTCCTGAAGCGAAAACGAGGCTGGGGTATGAAAACTTTGGCTGGGGTAGGAAATAAAACAGTATAAACAATAAAATATAATCTTTCCCATCGCTTAATGGAATTAAGGAGGGACCACGTAATGCATGATGAAACACCTGTACCTTAATTACAAGATACAAATAATGTAAAGGTAGGAAATAAAGGTCGAACAGGAAATGTAGCTTTCACAGAACAAAGTTAAACAAAAACACGTATTAAAACAAACAACTATTAACATGTTAATAAGAAGCAATACATGTTCCATCATCAAGAGCAACGGGTTGTCACCATTGCTACCGCACTGGAACGGTCAATGGCTAATAGGCCGGTGTTTAAACCAGAGTCTAAGGTGCACCAAACCTCATTCTTGCCCTATTTTCATTCCAATAAAACGAGGCAATAGACGAAACAAAGCAGCATTAATAGGCGTTTGTTTCCAAAGATCGGAATGAATAGCAGTTCTGATTGAAAGCACGGGGAGACGTTTTACCGCCGCCACAATGCACGGGCAACGCTACTGCGATATATAATAGGTATGAAAGGAGAAATTTTGAAATTGTCGAACACAATAAATACAAAAATATTTCAGTCCAGGTTTGATTGAGACTGTTCATCAACGGTAATGAACAGTGCTTGCTACGTTCACGCCCTCTAACCCCCGGTTGAGCAGAACTCAACATTTAAAACGCCATTGGTACAACAATTTGAGCCATCCCGAAGATGATATGCATATGACGGTGAACATGGAACCTTCAATGCGGTATGTTCACTCCATTTCATGGCCATCTGCGTATGGTCCCAGTTACTAAAAAAACGCGTTGCCCTAAACGAGAAAACAATGGGCGATATAAACGACATTGAATTTAGCTCGGAGCAGAGGTTATGAAGCCTCCGTATCATAGGTAACAGTCCAAATACAAAATAAAAAACAGGCAACATATCCTAAGGGTGATTAAATAATACTCCACCTGTAACAGTAGGAGTTCAGATAACACTAAAACAAGAATAATGCAAAGAAATTAATCAGAAAAATGAAAACTGAGGTTGTAATGTTCATGGTGTATGCGATATTTTGAGCTTGACGTTTAGACGCAGGGGTCAGACCCTGGATGCAATTTTGTTTCATATATAAGAGGTGTGTTCGAAAAGTAACAGGACAAATGCCATAACTTTTGTTTGAGTAGGACCATTTTTATGAAATTTCACACAAGCGTACCTTAACTCATCACGGATATGTTCTATGAACAAGGTATGCGTTTACTAGCGTCACTATGGTTACACGAACTCTTCAGTTTTTGTACATTTTAAATAGAGCAACTATACATGTTCTGACGCCGGAATTGCTCGAAAATGCACGTTGACGTTTCCTGAACTTTCTACATTACGCCAGGTACGCGAGCGAAGGTTTTTGACGTCATTTCCATGCTACAGTTGCGATTGTCAATCGCACTTTGAAATCGTTCGAATTCAGACATGGAGCAGCGCTACTCTATCAAATTTTGTGTTTTGAGCTACATCACGATAGTGCACCATCACATACCGCTGCGATTACCCAGGAAACCCTTACTGAACTTAATATAGACACTATACAGCACTCACATTACTCACCAGATATGGACCCGTGTAATCTTTACCTGTTCCCGGCCATTAAAGCAGATGTGCGAGGTCAACACTTCGATGACGTTCACGCTCTTCCAGTTCTTGTTCGTGAAGTTTTCCGGAAAATTTCAGTAAAGAACTTTGAAACGTGTTTCTCATCATGGGTAAAAAGATGGGAAAAATGTGTGAAATACTCAGGAGAGTATTTTGAGAAAATTTGAAGACGGTAACTTGTTACGGTATGTAGATTTTTAAAATATTATTAACGAATAATCCGACGTGCCCAGCTCAACGCTACTTGACGTTGCCATAGTGACGCTAGTAAACGCATACCTTATGACAATGTAAAAATGTTCATAGATGAGTTAAGGTACCCTTGTGTGAAATTTTATAAAAATGGCCCTACTCAAACAAACGTTATTGCATTTTTTCTGTTACTTTTCGAACACCCCTCGTACATCCTTGATAAACCACTGTGCCGAACACTATCCTTAAACCGTTGAAGACAAAGAATCGATACAAATTCGTCTGTGTTATAAATATAAAACATAAACATACAGCAATAAACATGATTGTGTAAACCATTCTCAAGTCAAAAAGTGAGGTGCACTAATATATATATTTTTTTGATTTTGTGTATTTTTCCACGTTTATGTGTTATGTGTTATGTTTATAACTCTCTGATGAAGCCGTAAAGGCGAAAACCGGATTAGAGCGAAAACCGGATTAGAACGAATAAACAAACACTGATACAGGTGCATGAACAATAGATACAAATTAAATATGATATGGAAATTATTGTTCAACTTTGCTTTACACCGTAAAGGCGAAAACCGGTATAGAGTATTAATTTGTAAATCACTGTTGAATAATAATTTCTCATACCATATATATATGTATATATATATATATATATGGTGTCTGCTTAACAGCTCAAAACTTACGTTAACACTTGAACAGGTTCATTATCAGCGACACAATTTGTAACGACCTCTTACAACGTCCTGTTATGCCACATTAGTATCGTGTCTCTACTAAATAAAGGAGTTGCTAACTTTTAAAAAATAAGACAACATTTCATTTGATTTAAGATTACACGACGATGGAGGTAGCAAACTTCGCTACAGTGACTTTTGTAGTGTTCGTTTTTATTGGATACTCCTATTGCGAAAACACCATTGATGCGAAGTTGCGTAATCTGGAGAATGCGGATCAGCTAATTAGTGCAGACATAATCATGATTAAACAGAAAGTGTGGATGGAATTAAGCTCACAAATACAAACGCTTAATGAAAGGATGGCGATACAGGAGCAAAGACTTCAATCTTGTCCGTGTACTGCATCTGCAAATACAGAAAGCAGTACTGCGATGGAAACACCACTGGACGATCCAATAGGCGATGCTAAATATACAACTTTGATAAAGGCGTTTAAATCAGAAAAGACCCGTTCAAATTTGAATGAACTGGATATTGCGACTCTAAATAAAAAATTCGATTATTTTGAGCATATTCAAAATAATACAAACCATTTTGTGACAGAAACAACACATTTACTTAATTCTGTCAACAGCAGGATGGATGAAAACAAGCACGAAATCGAAAAACTAAATATGTCTTTGCTAAATAAAACACACGATATAGTTAAAACTGACTCGAGACAACGGAATTTTAGAAAACCAAGTTTTATCAGTAAATGGACATTGATGAAGTCTCAAGACATTCAACTGTGTGAAATCTCAATTCCGCATGACTTAGGCACAATTCCATATAAGGTTCAGGTGCAAATAAAACCTACATCAGGACCAAATGGTGGCTGGATATTTCATGGAGATTCCGTTTTTCAAGGCGACGACGATACGAACAGAACTTACGGTGGAATAGTGTATTTGTATAATGAAACTCACATTAAGTTGTTTGCTCCAAAGAAAACTAATAACGGAAACACTGGAGTCATAATAAACACGGGAACAGAAAATTCTCAAAGAATTGGCGAAAACCACCAAACCACAGGAGAAGCATTTGTTCGTGTTAAAGTGTGGGGACCAGATAACATTATTTCTCCTGATTTTAAATCTGAATGGATTAACCTAGATATCGAGGACAGTACGTTATCATTTCACGAAATAGAGCACGGACTTAATGGTTATCCTGCACTTGTTAACGTCCAGATTCGTGGCATGGAATCTAACTATTATTTCATTTCTGAAGGAGCTGGAGCTACTACGATTCCACAAGTTTGGTCGAATGGAGGAGGCGTGACTTGGGGATATAATGCAAATTCTGTCCGAATTTGGACATATTTCTCAAACAAAACTAAAGATAACAAAGCAAATGGCAGACTTTTTGGCACGACTGACGGCTGGGGTCACGGTTGGGAGAGTAAAAATGTAGATACCAAGAAAGGTAACGTCCGAATATTAGCCTGGTCTCGTGAGTCATTATTATCAAACACAAATTTGTTCAAAGGTACTGAGAGCACTGTTATATTCACAGAAGCTAATCAACTGGTGCCAAATGAAAACGACCTACTGCAACTATACGTACAGGCCGATGAGGGTCCCAACAAAGGATATCGTTTTCCTGGCTACGGCAATTCACAAAGCATAGCGGAGCCGTTTGGTGGAGTTGTGTATGCATATAGCAAAACAGGGGACATACGACTGTGGCAACCAAATCCTAAGAAGAGAGGTTACCTTGTGCATATCAACAAACCGTATGGGAACGGCGTCAACGTACAGGCATCGAATAATGCCAGTCTAGTCGTGACTTTGATTCAATCCACTCCCGAATGCTATTGTAAGGGAATAGATTCAACGTAAAAGTGACTAAAATCCATGTCACTCTCATCTTACAGGTATCGACTGACTGGGTTTAAATTATACCAAAATTCTCTGTGACGCTTATTCTATCAAAATTATAGTATATACGTATACGTAGGTAACAAACGCTTCCAGTTGTTTTATACATTTGTTCAATGTTCTTATATAACATTTAGGAAGTGCGTTATTAAATATGTCCATTCAACGTTTATTTACCAGATTGCCGTACACTAAATAATATCAAAGGCTTTAATATATAGCACGACGTGTGTCAACGTGCATGCAACGAATACTGTCAGAGCACCGTGACTTTGTTTAAGATGGACACGTAGGTTATATAATAAAACTGAGATATTAAAACAAGTCTTGGTGGTGGAACCATTTACATTTCGCCACTATGCTTTCCTCTTTAATTGTGTGGTAACCGGACAGGCTATGGACCCTAGGACGGTGACGTTTGATGTTTGTCTGCAATCTTGTCTTGTCGTGCACTCAATGGTTTATTCTCTTGTTGCTCTGGCTTCTGCGAAGTCATTGAGTACCTTCTTTGTAACTTGCTAGGCTATTGTTGTTTGTATTTATATATACACCAGCATATTTGTGTTTTACTTATATTGCCTATTAATGCTGCCTCTTTGGTTAGGGAATAGTTCATGGCCGGATTTCTTTATTTACACTGTCCCGTTTTATTGGGATGACAGTAGGGTATGTGTGAGGTTTGGTGCACCCTAGAACCTGGAACCTGGTTTAAACCATCAGCGCCATTGTTTTCCACCGACAGTTCCAAGGCGGGAGCCCTATTGTCAACCCTTGTGTGTTTGTGATGTCTTATCTTGCCTTTTATTAATCTTTAAATATGGTTGTTCTTTTTTTCTTTGTATGTTTGTGGTTGACTGTCTACTTTTAAAGTAAAATATCGCTTAAAGCCGGTGCTAGGAGGCGTGCGAGGTGTTGCACTATACTTTATTTTGTTTGTATGGGTTATAATTTCCTTTGGCTTGTTATATCCTCCCAGTCTGGCCATAAATGTACAGTTCCCTGTGTGTATTAACTGTGTTCTACATAGTTTACATCCCCCACCCACTAGATTATCTTATGTCATATACGACATTCACCTGCTACTTCCGGAGAACAATTTGAAAATGCTAGAAAACTACATAACATTTGTGGTTATTTCCACTTTGTTCATCTGCATTAAATGTAAATCACACTAGCTCCCAGAGTCTGAACCTCTTGAAAAGAGTATAGAGAACATCAAGTATGCAGAACACGTGTCTTTCTCATCATGTTCAGGTTGTTGCATCCAGTTCACACCAGCTCGAAGTCCAACGGACCCGTTTGCAAAGACAAACTTGTCTTGATCTTTGTATGTAATCTCCTACTGTCTAACATAGAACCGAACCTCGGCCCTAGACCATGCATGTATTCTTGCGGGTACTGTCAGAAGGAAATGAAATGGATAGGCGTACGATGTGACACGTGTAATGTCTGGTACCAACAGGAGTGTATGGGCATGAAGGATTTCGTCTATTTAGCATTCAAGAATGTCACTTGGGAATGCGCACAACGTCCCTTTTTGATATTTCTCTGTTTGAGACCTCGAACACATTCGAGTCACTTCAACATGATGCCCCACACCAAGAATTTAGCTTGTACTGTCCACTTGCAACATCATCACCAAACAAGACCTCGACCTGTCACAAGTCTCCAAACCGAGCGTCTATTTCCAGTTGTACCCTTCCAGATAACCCTACTTCAGTTCGGCTGATTATGTCATTCACCCCAGCTTCCACAAAAGTAGCGAGCCACAAATGGTACACTGCAGCAAAAGGCAGCGAGATGATATCCCATTGAGTGTGCTAGTTGTAAGTTGCCACTCAATGGTCTCGACAAGAAGTCCCAGGTGGAAAACATGATTGAATCAATGCAGGCTGACATCATTATAGGTACCGAATCCTGGTTGAAGAGTCAATATCTATCAACAGCAGTATTCCCAAAGGACTTCAAAGTCTACCGTAAAGGCCGACCGAATAAGTCTGGAGGTGGAGTCCATCCTTGTTTCAGACAGGATTGAAAGCAGTGCACCTGATTTTTGTTTTGTTTGTCTGTATGGTGTTTTACGTCATTTGCAACACATGTAAGGTTATATATGATGGTCGATTGTTTATGGTGGAGGCAGACCACTCACTTTTCATGGGTAGAACCAGTACTGTACACCTCCCGCCATCCGTAAGAATCGACACCTCCTCACAAGTCGTGCTCCGAGTGGGATTTTACTTTACCTGTCATGAACAGACTCAATAAAACTGAGCCTGCTACTTTTATCTCTTGTTTGTTTTTGTTGCTTCCAAGGGATCCGCTTTTCAATATTTATTGAATAAATGCGAATGAGATCATCGTATGTCGGTTACCAATACGTAGTAGCCCTATTCGTTTACACTGACACATTATAAAGCTCTCATTTATGCTACTTTATCAACGTGTTCAATATGTGTTGGACATGGGTTGGATTTTTGTTGATGTGAAACGGCGCTTATACAACTGTTGCAAGAATATTACATATGCATGTATTTCTTAAAAGTTGTATGTTGTTTGTGTAAATCAAAGTCGGTGCATATGCATCAGTATTGAATTGAATCTTGCAGCTTAAAGCTACAGAGTCCCTATATAAATCGATTTCGTCTTTGTAGGCGCGTCTTTATTTGTAACTTCATGTTCACCAGCTCATGTCGAAATCGAGTATTTAAACGAGAAACTATAGCGCAGGAAATCATTTACTGTATATATATCGACCAGTGCACATCGTACCTATACACAGGTAACAGTAATATTTACAGAAAAATAAGTTTGCTTCTTTCGGGGCTCGAACACACGACCTTCTGATTTCAAGTCCGGTGCTCTATTCACTTAACTGCAACGCTACTTAAGAAAATTGTATACTAACTACCATTTATTATTAGGCAAAATAACTTATTTGAACGCAACTAAAGGTGGATCAATAATTATGTAGTCCATATTGTCGCACGTGTAAATTAACATTGCCTGGTGTAATACTTTATGTTATCAATATGAAACTAATACTTTGCCTCAAAACAACCATATCTCAACTTGTTATTAAGCGCTTGATGAGTGTGTGTGTCCGCGCTTTTTATTACGTAATGCCTATTTTGTGTTAAAAATGCTACAACATACCAATAAATAGCAGTGGTCTAGTGGTTCAGCGTACATCTCTCAAAACTTACAAGTGCAAGGCTGTTGTTCAAATCCTCTTCCGGGTAACACATATATTCTGGAGCCGTATATTTATCGATGTTACCTGCACGGAGGCTAAAAAGAAATGTGAAATTTTACGCATAGATTTCTGCTTATATACCGACTTTTGGGATTTTCGTCGATTTGAAACTACTTCGCACGTGACTCATTCATATTCATGAGTTATTACCAGTTAAAATAGGGACTGTACAGCTTTAATTAAGGAATTTGAAATATATTGTTTTTGTTACATAGTTATATTTAAATAGTTACTTTAATTATTTATTGTTGGGATTGTTGGGAAAAATGATAGTTACCACCTATAAGCAAAATATGAAAAAAGGAGTGTTGGGATGTATTCAACCAATCTTCTTGTATTTAGAGTTATGGCAAACTTGAACAAATGTGAAGGATTGATCAAAACCGGATGTCAGACAAAAATATAACCATTTAAAGGTTCGTCTGATACAGATATGGAATCGGCCGATTTGATAACTGTGACATCAACGTTTTATATACATATACATGACATACTTATAAATAGTATTTAAAGCAACCAATAACACTACAAATGAATATAAATGGATTTTGGATCTTGCAATGTGTTTCTTTAAACTATTGACTTATAAAACGGGAAAATATGAACAATTGATAAATCATATGTAATATCGACTTGACTCATCACCAGTCTTAAACAACAAACGCTTAACTGTAAGTGTTTTGAAGTACTTATGCGCGTCACCAATCTCAGACAATACTTCTTTAAAGTGTTCTGTTTTGAATTATATCTAACAACGACGTAGCTCGTGCACTTGAATAAACGATGACACTTAAAATGTCGATGTAGTCAGGAAAAAGCTGTAAAAGTCCTTCCGTTCTGGATCATTTAAAGGGTTATATTGGCTTAAAGAACTGTCCTGAAATGCGCGTATAATCACCAGTTTGCCTGTATTGCTCCGTGGTGTAGTCAAATGTATTTCGTTAAATGTAGACAACCTCGACTGTTGAAACATGCGTTTAATATGAACCGAATGGTCGAGTTATATTCTTTCTTGTTCTTGTATTTATGATACTTATAATAGAGTTTAATGGATTTTTAATTCACTGCCAAATGTAAGAGCAGACTTTGTCTGAACTGCAGTTAAATAACAGTCATTTTCTGGTAGATTATACAAGACGTCGCTTTATACAGTCATGTACAAATACGTTTTCGGTAGAAAGTTTACACTGTCCAGACACATAACCACTTAGGTGTATCAATTTCTTTGAAGAACGAATTGGTAGGTATTTGATAAATCATTAAATGTAACATAATGTGAAAACAGTGCTATGCTAATGACAATGCTAAACTAAGTATAACGGCACCCCATCGCGTTCGTACAGACGTTCCGGGATCGATTCTTGGTGAGGTCAAGTACCGGGTTTTTCAAACACACTACCTCAGTAGCTTCGGACCCGACGGATTTCCGTACAAAATAAATCAGAAAATTCGTAAGAACAGGAGTATAACCTTTAGTATTACAAAACCCATTATTGTGTGTTTCTAATATATATGTGGACAACTTCGCTTTAGACTTGAACATAAAAATTGTCGTTTTGATGATGAATTCGAAGGTTTTAATAATTTCACATATGGAAGACTTTGATTCAGTACAATCATACATGTACATCACTAAGAATATATCTATCGGAGTTAGAAATATGCATCTAATTCCATCCTCATAGGCCTGCATTATAGCAATATTGAATAAATATACCTTTTATGCATAACTTTGACAATAAAAAAACTCCATTATTGTTGAAAACAATACAAGAAGTGCCAAAGTTTGCACAGAATGCATAGTCCTCCGTTTTTAGCCGATTACTGCCACCCAAACATAAACACCTCAAACGGTGTCACCGTACATTTTGCAAAGAGGTGAATACTACCAATTTTAATAGGATTGTTGATTTGTTCTGTTATTCAATGCAGAAATATTTTAATTAACCCAAAAGTTAGCCCAGAAAATGGCCTAATTGAAGTGAGTTTTAATTAAACAATGTTTTTTTTAAACAACGTGGTCACCAGGGGTGACATTCACACCATTTTGAACGTACATTTACTGCACAAATATCCCATTTCAGAAAGAAAAACAACTACCTGTAGTATTTGGATGCATATTCCCTAAAATGACTATTTCGTGGTCTGAAAATACACAAACGATATTTATCTTTATTGCAATTAGAATGATTACCAAACTTCCATTTCACGTATTGTTGGTACTGGAACAACAGGAAACTAATTTATATAATGTACATTTAAGAATTGTTTTGCAAATGTTTGGCATGTATGCGCTTGATGAAATTTGCATTTCACAGCAGGCGTTCAAGATCGTAAAAATGCCGAAATATTGCTTATAATTCTTAATAAATACAGAATACCTGCAACACGTCACATTCTTAATCGCGTTTCATTCTAATAGATATAATAAGCTAATGCTGTGTAATGTAGAGCAGTATACCAATAGTTGCACTATCTTATAATCTGATAATAACTAGACTGGCAAACGGATAATATTTAGTGTCAGTTATCTCTTCCAGTCCCATTCCGAGCCTGTGTGGATAGCACGGTATCCAAAGATCACAGGTTCCTTCTGTGACTGTCTTTGGTCGATCTCATTCTTGCTTTCCGCGGTATCAATCCCATAATATATAAGACGACTGGGATGCCGTTGTAATTCTGAGATGTTAGAAAAGTGAATATATGGGCAAGACATTAAATTCCTTAGCTTAGTCCATGGGACAGAGATGTAACTGAAATGTTTATTATTTAGGGAATATGCATCAACTTCCATCCCCATAGGCCTGCATAATAGCTATATCTGAGACAGTATATTCATCTGGACCGTTTTTAACCACTTAATGATCAGACTACACCAATTGCCAACCAATCAGCGGGCAGGGAAAAAGTTCCAGGGTAAATTCGGAGCTATTACACAGAATCTCTTAATTTTGATTGGTTGTCAAGGTAAACAAACCAAAAAATCTTGCTAAAAAATTAAAATTCAACTTTTGAAGAGTACTTATAAAGGTTAAATCATACATTTGTGCAATGTATTCATACTGTGTTGCATAATCAAAGAAAGAAGTATATTTTACATTTTCCTCATGTTTCTACATGCAAGTAGGTGGGTCAGCACCATCCGACCCAAACAGCTTTTTCAAAACATACTCAACGTATGGCTTCTGTATGTTTTTTTGATAAAACTAAGATAGGTCTTTCAAAACAAGTAATAAAACATATAGCTTCCTATATTAGGGAACTCAGTACAGAGCTTAGAGCTATAAGGTAGGCCTATGGAAAATGAATTGGTGTAGTATGACCTAATGTCACCCGCACATAAACATCTCAAACGGTGTCAAAGTATGTTTTACAAGGAGGTAAATACTACCACTGCTTGATCACAGTATTTATATTTTCGAGATAGACATACAGTACAGAAATATTTCAATTAACCTAAAAGTTATCCCAGAAAATGGCCTAACTGAAATGGTATGTTCAAAACTGTATTATTTGACAGGGGTGACATTAACATTCGATAATAGGAGTAGGACATTGTTCCCGTATTTTTCTTTTTCATAAATCTTTATTGTTTACAATAAAAATCCAGATGGTTTAAGGAGTCATCTGGACGGCACTCGTAAACAGAAGGTACAGACATTACTGAGAATTTGTTACAATTAGAAAAAGGCTCAATATGGAAAAACAAACACTATCACTGTCCACTATATATCACAATCACAGCGCTGTTTATGTCCGTTCAAAACGCTTTCAATGTATAGGGGAGAAGACGTCGTATGTTATATAAACAAATCAGCGAGCGAGAGTAACACTTAATACATGCAATTGAACAACCGTAAGCGAGTGTAGTTTACAATATATGTTAGCAAAAGTTGTTGAGAAAATATATTTTATGAAAGACTTGCCCATATACATGCGACTTACAATTTAATAAAACAAAATATTATTGGCAACTTTACATCTCAGTGCGTTCCTCGGTGCGTTCCTCTGCGAGGTAAGGTCGGGAACCACCTTACAACCCGGTAAAAGGCACCAGCGTTAAAGATACACTTGTTGTAAAGCTAAGTTAAATGCATGTAAGTGAAAAAATGAACTCGATTTTTTTCTTCCCGTATTCCCTTTCTAGTGTGACGCTCTTAACAACCTAGGCTTATATGTTGACGAGCCGTTAAATTCAATTTAATTCGATCCCAATAACCAATATAAACCTCTTCTTTTTATAACAATATCCATATGGCGGTGATATTTGTATTTGAGTGAGAAACATAGTTTGTTTGAGCACAAATGATGCATATATATTGGCATTAACGACATTGATACTATCAGTTAATTTATTGCATGCCAAAAGCGGCATGCGATCAAATGCAGTCCTATATCTTGTTGGTGTTTGCTTTTTATTAAAAATAGATTACCTTTTCAAAACTGTACATAAACATGCAGGAGTAGAAGTCGAACAGAAACTGAAGCACTCATAGAACAGAGTCAACCAAAAAAGAAAGCAATCGCAAGAAAAAATAGAAGCAACGTTTGAGATACCAAAAACACAGAAGGTTTAACAACAGGGAACCGCCTTGAAACAGTTAGCGGCAAATATGCCTCTGGGGATTTAAACAAGGTTCTACGGTTCACCAGACCTCACTCTTACCCTATTGATATTTAATTAATGGTTCGTAATAACATATATACAACATAAAACATATAAAACAACTGATTGCATGTTTAAGTCTAAAGACATCATGGAATAAATAGAGGATCTTACATGAGTACTCATTCATTATTGAATTTATTAAATGAGTTGGCAAAATTATATAATGCGAGGCTCTTGCCGAGCATTATACCATTTTTGCTAACGAGCTTAATAAATTCAATAATGAAAGAGAACGAATGTTAGATTTTTTTTATCACATAACTCACATATCGATTTTTATTGCATTTTGCCTGTCGCTTTAACGCACGTAACCGACATAAACCGTAGGAATGCGCATACTAGGCTTATTTGCCAACTTATATAACTAGTGGTATATCGAAACTATAGAATGGTGTTATTCCACTCCCACACCGCAAGTTATGTGATAAAGGAACATAAATAATGTAAAAGATGTCTATAGATCTAGTATCCCCAAGAGGTTACCTGTCCAAGTATGAACCGGAATATATATTGCTTAACTTCAATGAAAGAAGGAAACCCAGACGTGTATGCAATATGGCCGTATACATATACTTCGCCGGTTCATTAGGGCTTACATGAAAATGTAATGCGTGTTTCGAAAGTGTCAACTATTAAGAAAAAGTTAAAACCAATTACTCAAAAGGGTGTCCCATGGAAGCAACACGCGCAAATAAGAGATATAAGTAGCAGACAGTATCCTTTAGTACTCATAGGATGTAATTCTGGGTGCAATACCTCTCATACACCATATCATTGGCTTAAGCGATATTCTACTCTAAAACACAATGATTTTGCTTGATGATCCCAAATGATCAGTAAGTGAAGTGTTTGCATTAGGTACTTCACCTACCATGTACCCTTGCATTGGATTAAGCGGTATTCTAATTTAAAGCCACACTAATTGGGCTCGATACCCCTGCGAACTGATGACCATGGTTGACCATGCTTAGCATGGTTAAGCATGGTCAGCCATGGTTGAACCAAGGTTGAAGCATGGTTAGCAGTGTTTTTGACAATGGTTAATTTCAAAACCATTGTTTGTAAGCAAGGTCAATATAATAACCATGGTCAACCATGCTCTCAGACCATGGTAAATATTGATGACTAAGGTTAGGATTCTGACCATGGTTGTCTTTTAAAACCATTGTTCAAAAGCATGGTTTTTGGACAACCATGGTTACAATGATAATCTTAATGACCATGGTTGAGCTGGTGACCATAGTTTTAAATCATCCAGCCCTCCTCAACTAACAGCTCAGCTAGGGTTCTTCCCAGGATTTTTTTCAGGCGATGTGTCAGCGCGCTTTTGGACTTCGAAGGGTGGTCAGCAGGAGTCTATTCCCAACCCTTCCTTTTTTTTCATATAATTCTGGTTTTAGTTGTAAAATTAATTATGCCTTGTTTTAATTAGAAGGCACTCTCAGTGCTACTGACTGTTTCAAAAATGGTTTTTTTTTGGAAATATTTTTAAAATCCACTTTCTCAGCCTCAGAGCAAGCATATTTTCAAAAGCCAATTGCCTTGCCCAACATTTTAAGTCCACTTAGTGTATTTTTGAACATTTCCTTTTCCTTTTTTGGAATCGCGAAAACCGGTGACATATGAAAAAAGGAGCATGTCGCTACTTCAGTTGTGTAACGCTTTTTTGCGAAAGAGGCACATCCAAATAAGTTTAATTTCATTCTTTAACAATGAAATCCACTGAATACCTCATCCAGTCGCATTAATAAACGAGTTCTTCGAGTGTATTAAAAAATGTCGCATTTTCTCGCAAAACAATCCAGGGCCGCTCATTGTTATAATTTACGATTGTTTGGAAAAAAGAAGCATATCGTAATTTTGTAACGCTTTTGGGGAAGATGCACATCCATATACGTTTAATTTCATTCTTTATCAATGAAATACACTGAATACCTCATCTAAACGCATTAATAAACGAGTGCTTTGAGTGTATTAAAAAAATTCGCATTTTTGCGCAAAACATTGCAGGGCCGCAGAATTGAGAGAGAAATTAAAATGATTTAATGATATTGTTTGGTGTGGAAAACACATGTTATTGTCGGTGATTCAGGTCAATATACATAGAAACAGCGAGTTTTATTCAATATAACGCCCCCGCGTGAACGGAATTATAACGGTTATAACGACGTGTGAAAATTACGTGAGGTCAGAGTTTAAAAAAGAACGTTGCAAACCGCATGACCGCGAAAGCAGAAAAAAAACATCCGTAGGTATTTTGGAGCGTACACTAATCATATGTCATGCATATAAACAAGTTAATAAGTAGATATATATTCTTCCACGAAACACGAACGCATAAATTACTTTTTAAGATGGAGGAATCGTATGCTGAATATAACGTCATCAGTTTTCGCGATTGTACGGCGATAGTAAGTTTGCAGACATTTAGCGATGGAAAACAGCTCGTTACAATTAATTAAATGCATACTTTTATGAATGAAACCATTTGTCTAAACTGTTTGGTTTATAAGTATAAAATCTAATGGATTTTGGAACTGCGACTTGAGAAGTGCTGACCGGCTTCCGGTCGTTTCACAGCAGCTTCATGTTGCCCGTTTCCAGTCAAATCAGATTCTGAATGAGATATCTTGTAAAACAAAGAAGTTTATTCATATAATCATATATTAATCAGGATTTTAAAGAAAATGATTTGATACAGTTTTAAAGTGTGCATGCCATTTTACTGATGACGTTCAACTCGGTCTTTCTAAAAGTTACGTTCAACTCGGTCTTCCTATAAGTTAGGCTAATGTTTACATTTTATTTTGATATATACATTTTGGTTGCATTTATATTTCGATAGGGTGGAAAAGCTAAACAAGAATGCTGCAAAAATGAAGACGCATAAAGTTAAAGCCATGGACCAGAATACTTCTCGGTCTTTGTACATTCCACCTGACCAAAGTCTGAAGGTATAATAATCGTTTTCTGTTAAAACAATTGGTATTGGTTTAAAAAAAAAAAGTAACTTATAATTGCTTGTTGCAGACGAATCAATGGACTGAAACATATACTTACCCAAGATTATGTATTTATAGTTCAAACAAAAACACTGCAGCTTCAAAATTGTTAAGTTGAAAGCACATACAAAACATGATGGTAAAATGGCCCTGAACACTCACCCTATGGCATCGTCTCACTGTAGACACTTGCACGAGTTACACACAGAAGGGTTTAGTTCTTAATCTCGAAAAAAACAAACTTTTTAAAGGTTTTCTTAAAAACAATTTAAAGCTATATTTAAGGCAGCAGATCATGCTTAAAAAACACATGATGTCAATGTTTTATGAAAAACTTATTTTCAGATTTCAGTTTCTTGGAGAGGCCAAAAACAGCATACGTGCAGATGGGGCGGGACGAGCTATTGCAGTGCATAGATCAAAGAAAAAAACCTGGCCCTATACCAAACTGATCACCAAGGAAGATTATGTAGAGACGCAATACGGCCTGCTGTAATCAGGGGTGGAAAAATCCACTCGCCCTGCAGGACTAGTGGAAGCAAAAAGCTACTCGCCCTTACCAATTTACCACTCTCCCTGCAGCATATAACCTGAACATTATTTTCACCACTATAGTAAGCTACAATAAGTACATTTGTGTACTCACAGACACTGTAGTAGCTGACAGGCAGTATGTGGATATTTTATTGTTATGCAAATAAAGAAAGCGCCATATTATCGGCGGAGAATTAACTTCTACTACAATAACAACAACATTCTGCTGAACTTTCTCTTCAGTATTTCGTCTCCATTGGACCAATAATAGAACTAATTAATAGCGGTTGGGAACTACGCTTGTTGTTCAGCCATACCCGTTCCGATTCGCCGACTCTCAGGCCGAATCCTCTTGCAGTCGCTGACGTAGACTTTCCGAACAGCGACCTGATGTCTGCCAGCCTCGTCCGTCGGATGGGGACGTAAACCGCGCGGTCCAGTGTATCGGTCTATCCTCCGAGCACGTAAAAGAACCATAGGAATCTATTCGATAATAAGAGTAGGGCAGGTTCCCGGATTCCTATGTATCCTTCCCCTCTCTCTGGGGCGGCTTTAAATAACCTATACTGTGTTGATGAGCCGTTAAACAACATTCAATTAAATTGTTTACCCGCCATGTTTACGGTGTCGATATAAAAAAAACAGTCTGACTGGTTAGCGATATATTGCATCACACTCCAATTGATTTTAGCATAAATTGAATCTCAGTCTATATAACGCGTGGGTTACCTGGTAAAAAAAAAACCCTGTTAATCTGGGTCCTGCAAACGACAATACGGAACAAAATTATGCGTCACAATGATCCAGATTGAAATCTTGCAAATATTGCAACATCGTGTTTGAACGAAAGTTTAACTTAATTTTTATAGTGCAAAAAGTCACTCCCCCTGTCGTACGACCAAACGCCAAATGTTACTCGTCCGCAGACAGCTTGCACTCGCCAATGCGAGCGGGCAAATGGAATTTTACACCCCTGCTGTTTTACCGCGTGTCAGAATTTAATAAATTTAAAGTATATCTCATTTAAAAAAGTTATATTTAATTAGCTATATATAGCTCTAATGGCCACAGGCCAGAGATTGTTGCATGAGCTTATATAATAGGGCGTTTTCTGCTGTCTGTCCTCCAATTTAAATTGTCCTAAATGTTATCGAATCCCACTATTATAATCAAACCGGGTACGTAAACATTTATGGTATACCACTGGATATCAGGGCAATTCCACTAGATTATTGCAGTGGAAATGTCACTGGTATTCCACTGGTATTACCACTGGAATAGTAAGATTATTCCAGTTGTATTTCACTGGAATACCACTGGTATTTCCACTGGAATAATCTAGTGGAATTGCTCTGATCATGATCTATGGAATTCCACTGGTATTTCCAGTTCCAGTGGAAATACCACTGGTATTCCACTGGAAAAATCGAGTGGAAGCAATTCCGCTAGATTATTCCAATGGACATCCACTGAGAGTATTCACAGGAATATTTTCCCCAGGGAACTGTCTAGGTTAACACTAGCAGTAAGCCAAAATAGCCAATAGCTCTTATTTGTTTTAATTATTTGAAAAAGTTGTGTCTTTTTGCATTACGTTTGAAAAGTTCATTAAATTGGAGTATAGTTTCATTATTTTTGGAATTTTGGCTACTAATTTTTAAAACTTAACGCCAACCTAGACTGTCAGTTATAGTTAATATTTTTCCTCAAACCTGTAACCTTAAAGGAGAATAGAAATTGTTAACTCAATTTTTTGTCTGTCAGTTATAGTTAATATTTTTCCTCAAACCTGTAATCTTAAAGGAGAATAGAAATTGTTAACTGTAAACTGTGTCAAACTTGTATTCTGTCCTATTGAATCTGCATCAAGCATTGCTGACCATGGTTGTGTATTTCCCAACCATGGCTGACCATGGTAAAACAACATGGTTGGCCATGGTGTAAACAATGACTGACTGGCTAAACCATGGTTGACCGTGGTTTGATCATGGCTGATCCTGGTGTGACCATGGTTTTGACCTTGGTTGACCATGGTTCTGACCATGGTTTTGACCTTGGTTAACCATGTTTTGACCATGGTTATGTTTTATAGCAAGCATGGTAATTCATGGTTGACCATGGTTTTCAACTATGGTGCCATTTAGTGTTTTTGTTAAACCATGGTTATACCAAGGTTGACCATGGTTTAGCAACCATGGTTGACCATGGTAAACCACAGTTGAACCATGATCAACCATGGTTTTGAAGGACTCCATTCGCAGGGGTGATCCCAAAGGACAAGTAAGTAATACCATTGTCCATTGGGTGATATTTTACAGCTGCCACAATGCGCTTTTTAAACGCGTGTGTGAATGTCAATAAATACGTTCATTTAGTATTTAAATATGGCTTTATTTAGTTTTCATAGGAGGTAATATTAGGTGTAACACCTCTCATTACCATACTTTTTTTTCAGTATTTAGTATTTAAATACGGTTTTATTTAGTATTCATAGGAGGTAATATTAGCTGCAACGCCTTTCATTGGCTTTAGTGGTATTCTATTTTAAAGACGCAATGATTGGGCTTCCAAAGGACCAGTAAGTAAAGTGTTTGCAGTTTAGACTTAAAGTGTGTTTCATTATGGATAATATATACTCTCATTTTTAAATGAATAAAAAAAGTTGATGTTTCTTGAAAATAGCTATAATCCAAGCTTAATTTTGAATATAATACTGACGATTTTTAATCGTTGACAATCGTTGACAATGCTCATTGCAAACATCGTTCGATTGAAGCTAGACACTATAATTTTTTTAACTTATTGCTCTATCACTTGTAGGGGCATCCTTGGCCGAATGGTTAGAGTCTCTGGCTTGAAATCGCATGCACCTCACCGTTGTGGGTTCGATCCCTAATTGGCATAGGAATATTTATGTGAGGAAACTATCCAGCTAGCTAGCGGAACGTCGGTGGTTATACCCAGAAAATTGCCCAGATTGGCACCTGGGGTCTTCCTCCTCCAATGGAAGCTGGAAAGTCGTCATATGACCTTAGCTGTTGACGCGACTATAAACCAAATTCAATTATATCACTAGTAATAATTTCATAAACAAAATTTCTATTGCATACACATGTATTTGAATGCAAAGAATACGAATATATATTGCCGTGTGCATTCCGAGAGTATTTTTGATCGCATACAAGAAGAAATAATCGATGAAGAAACATAAATTTGATTTCCCATATGGTTTTCCATCCAGGAACTAAATTGGTTCTACGTTTGCCATTAACGAAACTATAACATTTAGATTTGTTAACGGTAATTCGTCATCACCACTACCAAACACGCAAATATCATAGACAGCCAGTCTATAGTCCATTACCCCTCTCAAATTACCGTAAGAATACCCTGGGATATATTCACTGGCTAGACGTTTACTAATTACTAATGGTGCATCCCCATGAGTGTATAGTGTGAGAATAATGACAGAACAGTCAAATGTCATAGAATTAATCAAGTATAAACTGTTACTGATGGATTCCACAGATTACGACTGTTGATCTGGTGACCTGGTAAGTATATTATTGTCTATGGAAATAAGTATAAAAGTCCAACAGGAAATGCAGCTTCACAGAACACAGTAAACCCAAAAACACGCAAAAAGACAAACAAGAATGGCAATAGTAATACTAAAGGCGTATGCCGTTTCAAAAAGTATTGAGAGTAGGGCTACCGCCTCGGAACGGTCAGTGGCAAAAAGGCCGCTGGGGGTTTAAACCAGGTTCTAGGGTGCACCAAAGAATTATAAAAAGATCAGACAGGAACAGTAGCATTCAAGGAGGACAGTCAACCACAAAACACAGAAACAAACACGCAAAAAGACAGACAAGAAGGCAAAAGTAATAATAAAAGCAAACGACATCACAAACACAAAAGGGTTGACAATAGGGCTTCCGCCTTAGAACGGTCAGTGGCAAAGTAGGCCACTGGGGTGTTTAAACCGGTTCTAGGGTGCACCAAACCTCACACTTATCCTACTTTCATCCCAATAAAACAGGACAGTGTAAATAAAGAAATACCCGCCATGATCTAATCTCTAACCAACAAGGCAGCATCAATAGCCACTCTTACCCTAAATTGTCACCCTAATTAAAATGGACAGCGTAAATAAAGATATCCCCGCATATTATATAAAACACGGCAGAATTGCTAGGCAATATAAGTATAACACATAAATGAGCATGCATATATAATATTTTTAAAAGCATAGAAAGCCACACAGCAAGTACTCAGTGACTTGGCGGAAGCTAGAGCAACACGAACACAAATCGTTAATGGTACGACAAGACAAAATTTAAGACAAACATCAAACGCTATCGTCCTATGAGGATTTAGGTATACGTCATCAATATGTCTGGTCATCGCAGAATCAAAGAGGAAAGCATAGTGGCGAAATGTAGAAGAGTCAACCACTACACATGCATTTTAACAGCATATTCCAAGAAAATGCGGTATGGTTAAGCTGTTTTTCATGCACTTCGACGATTAACGTGGCATTAATCGACGTTTATTTCTCTTTATAAATGACATCATACAACCGTTGATGTCATTAATTTAAGCGTGAATATATGGGATAAACCTAGCCATGAACTATTCTCTAACCAACAAGGCAGCATTAATAGGCAATATAAAACATACATGTGCTCGTGTATAAATACATACAAAAAAGAACAATAGCCTAGAAAGCCACAAAGAAGGTTCTCGATGACTTGGCAGAAGCCAAAGCAACAAGAGAATAAACCATTGAGGGCACGAGAAGACCGCAGTTTAGGTGCGGCATCACAGTTATCATAGTATACATATAAACAACAACTACACAAATAAAAATGATAATTATAAAACAAAATTCTGATAATAGCAATAATAATCAATAAACTGATTTCTACATTCATGATCAAAAAAGAAATGGTAGAAAATGTTATCAAATCTATAAAATGTCAAATGAGAGGGAAGGGGTGAATAAAAATGTTTTATTCCAATGATGTCATTATTCTTAACACAGATCTTTTCGAATAAAAATATATGATTTCTACAAGATAATATCTTACATTAATACTCATTTTTGAGAGTAATTGCAAATAATATTCTGGAAACATTCTTCGTTTTACCCTACAAAGAGTGGATATGTTTGTTATGTATTTATAATAAGGCAAAGCTTGTCATGCAAACCCAAATTTGACGATAATAAGAACATCTAGCAAGTGCAATCACCAAGTTGATGAGTCATACAACTACACTCAAGAGATATGAAAACGCAACACGGGAATTTCCGCTATATATTGTATGTACAATATGCTGCTTTTAATCGATTGGTACATGGCTACGTAAGACCTTTCCTTTTGGAAAAAGTACTAAAACAACAAATAATACAGCAAATAGTATTCCTTCAATGTTTCATTATTCACAGAGTACGCGTTTGGCTCAATCATGTGAGCAAACTTAGGATGCAACATTTTGCAAACTATTTACGTTAAATACAGTACTGAACTAGCTCAATTTTTCAAAGAGCAACTTCAACATTTATGAAGTTCCTGTTACAAAGTATAGTGTGATTAAAACGTCTACAACATCATAGTTGTGACCTTTCTCTAGTTAACTGCAACTTTTTTTTTAAAAAACATCTTCGGATTTCTTTGGAACATCATGTGCAATTAAGTGTGCAGTATATACAATATATAGTGGAAATTCCCGTGTTGCGTTTTTATATCTCTTCAGTGTATATAGGTCGTCGAAATCTCCTTAATGAGTAAACGTGCACACACACCACCCATGCCTATAGCAATGCCATAATGTTTAATATATATGTTTGAAATATTAAGTGAAGTTCAATTTGTGTGTAGTTATACCGATATGTGGTTTATTGGAATGTGTCTGTATCGTGTAGATTGATACATCCTTCAGTATGGCTTTATGATTTACAATGTGTTGTCTCTTTATCTGAATTAGTTGTTAAGCTATCAACCTTTTTAACAATTTGTATAAGATGATAAACAAAGATTTCATTTAGATTCCCTGTAACTCTGCTAGTTACGTTCTCGTCTATCAAAAAAGCAAGTAAGTGTATCGATTTATGAGTGGTGACAGTGTCATCTTGTTTGGATGATTAGTTATCGTACACACGATTGCATTTTACTTTGAAATAAACATCTGAAGAATGGTCGTAATGTTAAAGTGACGAGCTAGTGTGAGAGGCAGCGTTACATATGTTGAATCATTTATATATTACAGTATTACAATACCTCGACTACTATTCTGCTTTGCTCACAGTACAGTCGATTGAGTTTCTGATGCGACAGTCAATTTAACGGAGTAGTTGAAAGCAATTTCTACACTAAGTTGTCATAGGAGAACATTGAACTCTGTAATCCTGATTTTTAAATACAACACAGTTTGATTTATAAAGAAATAATTGTATTTATTTTAACATGACTTTCTAGACCTTTTTATATTAATATAAACATGATCATCTATGAGTTATACATATAGTCGTACTTATATCGCCTATTAATGCTGCTTTGTTTGTTAGAGAATATAGCCGGTTGGGGATTTCTGTATGTACATGTGCCGTTTTATTGAGATTACAATAGGGTAAGGGAGAGGTTTGGTTCACCCTACAACCTTGTTTAAATGTCCATCGGCTTTTCTTGCCACTGAATGTTCCAGTGCGGTAGCCCTATTGTCAACTCATTTGTGTTTGCGATGTTATATGCTTTGTTTATTAACATTTTAGTTTTTGTTTGTTTAATGCGTATTTTTGATTCACTGTGTTCTGTGAAAGTTACTTGCTATACTTCCTACTCATTAGTCTACTTACTTATTAAATACATTTTTAAACAAGCCTGCATCCTTGACGATAGTTTAGACTTCATTGTGAGAACCTTATTTTAATTATTATATGATGGTTACACTTGGTGTGGTAACCTGAAGGTGTAATTCTGAAAATAATAATGAATATAATATATATACAATCATATCTACTAAGTTTACTTGATTTTCAGTACCTTTACTGTATTAAAGGGGCAATGTCTGTAACTTTTAGCTTACAAAACACGAAATAATTACATTGACAAACACTAAACACTTACCATTATTGAATATTTACTAAATACAACCGAGATTGTAGGACGGAATTCAAGAGCGGTACAAAAAAGAAGAAGTGCCTCTTCATGAGTTTGAACTCGCAGCCCAAACTAAAATTACATTTGTGGGTAATAATACTGAGAGTGCAATAGTCGGGAGCGCTACCAACTGAGCTAAGTGAGCTATTTATATTACGCAATACATACTATATAGAAACCCTAATACGCTAATGGCTGTCAGGTGATCAGCAGAAACTCTAAATATTGGGGGACCCAGATTGTTTACCGTTATTGAAAATATATATATATATTATATTTGCTACTTTAGATTATCGTTAAATAGCTATATACGTATTCAATATACGGAAAAGTGGCTATTATTTTTTCCCTAAATAATATACCCATTTCTACGTTCATCCACTGTGAACCTTCAGTTCTAAATGTGCAGTTTCATATCGAGCTTTAGTTAGAAATGAGTAGTATAACCTCTACATGTTGTCTCTGCAAACTGTCAATACGCTCTTTGAAAACACTGCAATATCATGAATTCGAAATTGTCGCTTAGTTTACAGTACGTATTTGACGTAAATAAACTATCGAAAAGAGTATGAGAGTGGACCTTTGGAAACGGCCGAACACGAGTTTTGTTTGTAAACTGATCTTAAAACGTCATAAATAATTTTAAACAAATTGAAATGAGGCATAAACGTCGAACAGGAAAGATAGCATTCAGAGAACATAATGCGCATTGAAAACAAAAACAATCGCTAGATTAAATAAAAACGAAAATGAGATATAGGGTCCTATAGAAACCACAGCGTCCGAACGCAATGGCATCGTAGGTCCGCACTGTACTGCAAACAGTTCGGATACAGTAGCAGCATTTCTCGATTTTCATCTCTCGATTTCAAATGATTGTATTCATACTAAAATCTATGATAAGAGAGATGATTTCAATGTTAACATCGTTAACTATCCACACCTGGATGGAGATGTACCTCGTGCTACCTCATACGGGGTGTATATCTCCCAACTCATTCGATTTGCTAGAGCGTGTAATGATGTTATAGACTTCAATGACCGAAATCAAGTTATTACAAGTAAACTTCTTCAGCAAGGTTTTCGTTATTCCAAACTACGCAGATCGTTCTCTAAATTCTACCGCCGCAACGAGGGCCTGTTGGTAAAGTACAACACCAACCTTAAAACACTTCTGCGACTAAGCATATCAAAACCCTCATTTTATGGAGATGTGGTCCATAAACTTCGAAAGTTAAAGGGGTCTGACGGATTTCCTGACCGCTTTACAAATTTAATCAGGAAGTTCGTCAGAAAAGGATATAACCCTTTGGTTTTACAGCGCACTACATGTTTAGTGATTGACCCCTTTACAGTCAGTCATTATGCTTCACTTTTCACTTGTGCGATGACTGGACTACCTCTTGGGACTCTATGTTTGTATCTACTTAAACCCCGACTAAGGGGTGTGGGTGCATGAGCTTTCGTCCCTCGAGTTTTCTGGTCGTACTCTAGATTGGTTTTCTCTTTAGCTGCAACTACTATGGTTGTTCAGTACGATTCTGGATACATCCTGAGATGTTTATTATGTTTTTGTATGTGTTTCTTCAGTTAGTTTCTTTGGATGTGGACTTTATTGTTAGAGAATTCCTTTTAATGGGATGTAGTTTTGTTTACACTGTCTTGTCTATTTGGGCGCTGAAGACAGGATAATAGCGAGGATTGTGCGCATATAAAATCGATTCAAGCTAACCAGTAGGCCTTATTGCCTACTGACCGTTCCAAGTCGGTAAACCTGTCTTCACCACACTTTCTGTTGTTTTTTGTCATCTTAATTGTATTTTCAAGTCCTTGCTTGCAGTACAGTGCGGACCTACGATGCCATTGCGTTCGGACGCTGTGGTTTCTATAGGACCCTATATCTCATTTTTGAAAAAACAATGAAAGAGACAAAAAACAACGGAAAGGGTGGTGAAGACAGGTTTACCGACTTGGAACGGTTAGTTTAAGACAACGTCTGAGAAAAAAAACTGCGGAAGTCACAATTTTCCTGAATGAATGTACATGTAAGGAAGAAAGGTATATGAGTATGATTTGTCACAATCAACTCTGAATAGTTGCATGTTCCGTACAAGCCTATGGGTATACAACTAAGTGGTAGACCCTACACAAATTAAACATTTCATCCCTAGCAGTGCTGTGAATGATTGCATACATATATCTTAAATAAAATACACAAGTAACCTATCAATAAATATAAATATAAATTTATAAGTTTATTTCGTGCTCTAACGTTTACATTAATATATACTGAGGATCGAATAATATTTCTGGAATTTCGTCACCAGTCGTTAACGCATAAACGGAGGAATGTTAGCATGTTATAGCTAACAAAACGTTAAACATGCATCAGAAAAATAAAACAAAATATAAAATAAAACAACCATATATGGTTTAATGTTTTATCCTACTTGGTCTGTGGCTTCGTGAGATTTAAGTAACAGTAATTTCGTCTTTCGTCTTGGTATACGAGTATTTGGAATTGAAAACTAGATTTGTGGAACGGCTTACAGAATAACGTCTCGCGAGTCTCCTGGGTAAACAATTATCTGCCTATCTCTGCATTACATCCTATTATGTAATCAGTTGCGCGTCATATAATTTGTCTTCTTAAAATTATTCTGCGTTATATAAGTAATGAGATAAGGACAACATGGGCCTTTGCATATTTTCAGGACTACTTTGCCCACTCAATTGAATTAAACTATGGTTATGGCAATGAGTATAGAAAGGCAAATCGATCTGTATTTTTATACTTAAAATATTAGTCATACTAAAAAGCAGTTGTCTTTATATATCCAGTACCGAAACAATGAGGTTTATATGAATATGATATCAAAATTACGTTAAGTATTGGCCGCAATATATCACATTTGATGATGATTAGCTACGCCTGACCAAGATCGAAAGAGCAAGACCTGTGATTAATATAGATCAACACATCAAGATAGGACATCCAACCTTGCTATGACATACAGCGTTACAAAATTGAAAAATAATATAATAATAAGAGAAACACAAATGCAACGCATCAAATTAATTGAAAAATTTGAGTAACGTGGAAAGTAATGGATTTATCGAGTTTATAATTAATCATAATATACGTACGTCATGTTTGACTTATAATATAAATTCAGACTGGCGTGCTCTATCTGAAAGTCTCACTACACAGTTAGCTCCCTTGAAACCCACGGTAGAACAATTCTTACGCTTTAAAATGATTAGTGTATTCTTCGGTTTTAATTTTTTTTAATAATTGCTGACAGATATGTTTATTGTTGTTGCACGTGAGATGAACAGAGTCTGAACTGGATGCGAGTTATTAGATTACACTGCCACCAAAATATGGCAGTTTTACTGGTGTTGAAGAAGAGTAGAAATGCTGGTCCAAACTCTGGAGTTAAAGCCCAAAATATTGCATTAGAGGACACCACTCAAATTTAAAACAAAAACTGGTCAACGTACCAGAATTTGTACAGTTTTGTGTGGACAAATGACGTGGTTACATAAAAAAGTAACTTTTAGTTAGGAAACTTCTTGTTCGGAATGGCCCTGTAAACTTTATTCATATAGGCCAACATAGTAAAAATGCACTGTGAAGTGAGACTTGAAGAAACACTCACCTGGACGCTTGGGTGACAAGCCTGCATTGACATAGATCAACTGTTTGAAAAAGTTGAATTGAACATTTTAGAATGAATTGCAATTTACTAAATATAGATATAAAAATCAAACAGGAAAAGCATCATTTAAGGACGACAGTCAACCATAAACACACACAGAAACAAGAACAAATTTAAAAGTTGCATTTTGGCATAAATCAGTGATTTTGCACATGAAAATGGACCATACATTGGTTAGGATGGATTATTTTGTGTATACTGTTGATAGTGAACTTCCCGAATCACTTCCGTAATGTCGATATGGTTGCCAGACGATGAAAGATCCTGAGGAAACACTATAAATCTTTCAGCGCATATGTCAGTGGCTACACATGTGCATATCAACTATACCGCGAAACATGGATATTCGATGGGATTTGCCAAAAACAGTATGTGCTTGCGAGTCGACACATTGCTTCTGGAAGTTTAGTTCTGGTCTCAGTTGGTTTCAAATGGATACAATGTACCGACACTATTCCAAGGACATGTTCACATCATGGAAAGCAGCTTCATATGACCTCTAATAGGTATGTGATTGATCGCAAATTGTTTGTTTCAGCTATTGACAATATTAGAAACATACACCACCGACTTATGCAGTGCAGCACATTTCAAAACCGCGGTGCAGTATGTCTTATTTGTCGAGAATGTTCATCCAGTATGTTTATAAACTTAGTCGCTCTTCCTTGTTTGCTTTGAAGTTGTCTGACAACCTTTTTCGAACCGCTGTGTCTTTCGGGAAGATTTGTCGTTTGCAGTTGCGCATTTGTCGAGACACGAAATTGTTTCAGGCTTGGTGTTGGCTGAATGAGGCGTTCCAGCTTTTAGCGTATTCATCTTATTTCTTGTATTCCATTTGTACGCAGGAAATTTGTTACATTTCGTACAAATTTCGCGTCATGTCAAATAAAAAACATCCAATATATTGTGAGTCTTTTTATATACAGGGAAAAAATATCCAGATAAAATTGTAATGTACCGTTACATTGTTTATCGTCTCTTTTTGCGTAAGTTAAAAAATTACGTTTACAATTGTTTTCGGTTCTAAATTCTGATTATACTTTTTATTTTGCACTAACGTATAAGACTGTGCTAATATATGTCTAAATAAAACAATAATGTACGCGAATTTGTTAATTGAATTTCAAGTGAATTTCGCGTCATTATAAAACATTAAATATTGGTTCTGTCATTATTCACGGAAAAGATTGCCCGTGTCGCCCTGATATTCTTTTTTCACAGACAGATCTGTACTGAATTTATTTTTTGCATGTATAGTATTATGCTGCAAACTATTTCGCTCTGAACCGAATGGTCTGTATTCAATTTTCATAACTTTGGGATGGTGTACAGTGTCGTCTGGAGAAACATTATTCCCCTTTTTAATCACTGTTTTGTATATTTTTTGATTTTGTTCTCTCTAAATTTGTTTTGTACAACAGTTTTTTTCAAATAGTAACATGCTGAAGGGAGGGCTTATTTTATTGGAGCCACGCCTGTGTTGACATCAACAATAATGACCTTTAATGGCATTGCATGACCGGTTATTTTGAATAGATATTCTGTTTGAGAAAACATCATATAAAAAAAACATATATAAGCATAGGTAAACTATTAATAAATTAAGCAACAATGCCTGCAAGACAAACATCACACTGTTTTTAGATGATATACAGATCCTACAGAATTTAAGAACACAATCTCTTATAACAAAAAACTTACTAAATATTTGTTATTCTCGATACAGATTAAAATTCATAATTATTTCGCTTCATGAATATGGCGCGAAGCGGTTATGATTTTGAAGTCGTGCACACACATAAGCCCCCCTCCCCCCCCCCCACCCCTCCCCCCATTCAACCACCCCACCCCCTTGAAGGTCTCACTACACAGTCAGCTCCCTTGAAACCCACGGTCGGTTAATTCTTACGCCTTAGAAAGTAGTAGTGTGTTCTTCGGTTTTAATTCTTTTTTAATAATTGCTGACATACATGTGTATTGTTGTTGCAGGAGAGATGAACAGTCTGACATTGGATGTGCAGCTATTAGAATACACTGCCACCTAAATATGGCAGCTTTAAGGGTGTTGAATGAAAGTAGAAATTCTGGTTCAAACTCTTGAGTGCATTGGAGGACACAACTCGAATTAAAAAAAAATGGTTAACGTACCAGATTGTGTACAGTTTTGTGTGGGCAAATGACTTGGTTACATAAAAAGTAACTTTTAGCTTGGACATTTCCTGGAAAGAATGGCCCTTTATTCATATACATAGTAAAAATGCACTGTGTAGTGAGACCTGAAGACAGCATAGGTAACGCTTTGACATACACAAACTCATAAATGTCTTCATTCAATATCGTCGATGATTGTTGTCCACTAATTTAAAACAGGAATCTCAACGCAATAATTACTAAAACCTATTTTTGAGTGGTTAATTAGCAAACACCAAAAGCACATCTTTTCGTTTAGTTTTGCAGCATGTGCATGAACAAATTGGTTGTTTAAATTATATTTCATGCTATTTAAATTGGTTGCCTAAACACATATATTAGCAGTTCTGGTACTAGGATACCTACCAATAGTATGCAAAGCCCGGTACTTACTGTGGGCCAGTCAAAAGTTAACTTGAGTATTTGCGGTAAGATAATTAAAATAATTGCAGTCTTGGTAAAAGAAAATGTCATTTAAGTAAGTATTCATATGAAAACAAATTATTTGACGTTTCTATTAGCATATTCTGGCTTTAAGTTCATCATGTATCCGTATTAAAAACGTTTTATTAAACTTTTGAAAAAAAGCGATGGAGTGGTGGGTGGGGATGATGGGCATCACAAATATCCGCAATTGGCTGGCATGCACATACCCTAGGCAACAACTAGTGGCGTAGAAGGAGTACATGCTACAAGTAAAGAAGCACAATAAATATCCGCAATTGGCTGGCATGCACATACCCTAGGCAACGACTATTGGCGTAGAAGGAGTACATGCTACAAGTAAAGAAGCACAATAAATATCCGCAATTGGCTGGCATGCACATACCCTAGGCAACGACTAGTGGCGTAGAAGGAGTACATGCTACAAGTAAAGAAGCACAATAAATATCATTGTTGTTTTATTTCTTTTTAAAAATATATTGCTAAACTGTTCATTTCGGTGAATTTGAACTTTTGATCTTGACCTCTGGACACATGTGTCACTGTATGTCATCTATACAGCCTATGCAACACATGTGCTAAATATGAACACCAACCTTAAACTGGTGCAGAAGGCGTCTGAGGAAACTATAAAAAATGTATGCTGATCCCATATGTCCGCAAGGCCTTTTGAACGGTCCGTACATACAGTCGGAAACCCCGTTCCATAATGCATGTATTTATCATGACACATAGCATGTACGAACTTTATTAAAATTATGAAAAGTGTGGTTATATCGCCTTTTAATGCTGCCTTGTTGGTTAGAGAATAGTTCATTGCGGGTATTTCTTTATTTTCACTCTCCCGTTTTATTTGGATGACAGTAGGTTAAGTGTGAGGATGCATCCTAGAACCTGGTTTAAACCCCCAGCGGCCTTTTTTGCCGGAAACCGTTCCAAGGCGGTAGCCCTTTTGTCAACCCTTTTTCGTGTTTGAGACGTCTTATGCCTTTATTCTTTATTAACATTGCCATTCACATTTGTCTTTTTGCGTGTTTTGGGGTTTACTGTGTTCTGTGAAAGCTGCATTTCCTGTTCGACTTTTATACTTATTTTTAAGTTCATTTCGTATAATTTGACAGTTTGACTTTGTTCAGTCACCGAATTCAAAACCTTCGTTGCCATCCTAGGCAACGGTTGCGAGGCAGCAATTTAAATGCGTGTTAACTATAAGGCCATTTCACTGGGGAGGAGGACCCTTGCATCAATTGTGTATATCATAACTCATATCACGCAGAAAGTTTCATTTAAAAATATTAAATATCGTGTGTTTAACGTTCAGTTTCTTGAATTTGCATTTTGACATTGATCCCAGACCATGGGTCAAAGCTTGGATCCGAAACATTAGTTATCATCTATACATCATTATTATGTGCTTATTATGAACATTCTCCGTTAACTTAAGATGGAGGAGTTAATGCTACGAGTAAAATTGATTGACGAAGGCGTACGTACCGGGACCAACCACAATATATACGCTTTTTCTTTGAAAAGGGCGAATAAATAACTATCTTTCTTAAAAATATAACTGCTGCATAGCAATTTCCAGGAAGGTGTATATTTCATTTTCGAGCTTCAATTTAATATTACTGTGTTACATTTCACATATCAAAATTTTAACCATATTAGTTGTACAAATATAAACGGAACACTTTTAAAATGTATATATGTGTTTCGAAGGACGGAAATATGAAAGGTCAGAGATGAAAAAATAGAGGTTTAACATGACAATCCTTTGTCACGAGGCCAATCTTTTGGTTAATTGTTTGGTAAATGTCTTTGCTCTGTATTGTCAAGGAGTAAAACCATTATATCATTGTGGTGATATAAGAATATATGATTGCACATTGTGTTTTAAACAATTCGTTTATATATATTTTGATTTTTAAGCGTTTCGTTGGTGAATTCTTACGTAAGTTGTTACATAAATGCATTCATTTAACACGTTCAGCTGACAAAAAATATAAAGTCTAACTTTGAAAATCACGGGTTCAAGACTCAATATTTCATGGATCTCATATTTGCTTGACACGGTATCCCAAATGTAACTTTTGTACGACTGAGGAACCGTTGTAACAGTTACACAGTTACATGTGAGAAATGTAACAGTTACACAGTTACATGTGAGAATGAGCAACATATTTAATTTCGTAGCCAAATAAATCGGACGGGGAGTAACCGGGAGGTTCTATCATCCGAGCACGAAAAGCATTTAAAAGCATGAGTAGGACATGGTTCTTGTATTTCCTTTACATTTGGCCTCGCCAAATAACCGAGGCTAATGTCTTAACGGGCCGTTAAGTTGATTTCATTTCAGGTCGATTCAATTACCATTGGTATACACGCATCTGCTTTGTATAAGAATATCCATATATTGGGAAAATTTCTATCTGAGTGCAAAAATATGTTGTTTAAGCATAAATGATGCAACAAAATGTTGATATTAATGACATTGACACTATCAGTTAATTAATTGCATGCTAGAAGCGGCAAACGATCAGGAGTAAGGTTATTCATATTATGTCTTGAGAGACGTAATTTGAATGGCACTTATGACTTTACAACCTATAACACTCAGTACAGTGCTAGTTAATACTGCAGTCCTATATTCTCAAGGGGTGAACGTGTAGAGGTTTATGACGCTGCTTAGGGCAGCGCCATTGCTAAGCAGCGCCATTAGTTGAATGCGTTCAAAATGGCCGTAAAACAAGGCGAAACATTACCAAGGTGAGTCAGTTTTTCCTTATTTGAATGTACTGACTCTACAACGTTTCTCATTCACCAGCAGTGTGAAATATCTACGACATCTGCAGTATTAAAAAAGTCATTGAAGGTACAAAGGAATAAATGCACCGATGCAAAGTTTGACATGTCAATATGACCTCGTCTTTCTGGTGAATTATCACAATACATGTCACGTATTAAAACAGAGTAACGTAATATTCAATGAATGTACACCCTTTTACATAAACAATAACAATACTGCTCGGTTGCTATCATGAATAAAGTTATGACGAAAGGAAACACTGTATACCTACATTTTGATGGATGGAGTTGAAGGTTCGAAAATGGTTTACAGTTTTAAGACAATTAAATCTTTGCCTGCAATAATTAAATAGCCTGTTTTGAAGAAAAGGAAAATGTAAACGTCTTGAAAGAAAATGCCCCTCTCCCTGCAGATTAAAAAGTCTGTCCCTAAAACTCATTTTTTTTTAAAGTTTATACATAGATCTTAGCTCATTTTGCCAAATCAGGCAAAGTGAATGTTCGAAGGTCTTTATGCCATAGGAAAATATGGCAATCCCCAATATTCTTAAAATATCGCGTTGTCACGTTAGTTTCAGAAGAAAGTGCATGCCACTGATTGTAAGTTCCATCTCTGATCTAGATCTATGCTAATTCGTGCACTTCGATACGTAACAAATAAGTGAAAAGCACAAGATGATTAATCATTAGCAACCTGCTAGCTTCCATATGTGCCATAAAAATACAAAGACATATCAGGAAAACTTAAAATATATAAAACAAGAGGCCCAAGAGGGCCTTTGAACGCTCTACTGGCTGTTATACCATTGATGAATCGAGTCGTACTACATGGTGTCTAGAGTGTACACAAGGTTTTTTTATGTATTTGACCGAGTGACCTAGTTTTTGACCCCATGGGACCCATTTTCGAACTTGACCAAAATATAGTTAAGACAACATTTCGACAAAGTTTCATCAAGATCGGGTCAGAAATATGGCCTCTAGAGTGTACTAGTGACCTAGTTTTTGACCCTGTGTGACCCATTTTCGAACTTTAGCAATCTATAATTGAGACAAATATTCTGACAAAATTGCACCAAGATCGGGTCAAAAATATGGCCTCTAGAGTGTACAAACGGTTTTTCCAAAGTTTGACCTAGTGACCTAGTTTTTAACACCATGTGACCCATTTTTGAACTTGACCAAGATATAATTAAGACAAACATTTTGACAAAGAGTGTACACAAGGTTTTTCCAATATTTGACCTAGTGACCTAGTTTTTAACCCCATGTGACCCATTTTCAAACTTGACCAAGATATAATTAAGACAAACATTCTGACAAAGTTGCATCAAGCTCGGGTCAAAAATATGGCCTCTAGAGTGTACACAAGGTTTTTCCAATATTTGACCTAGTGACCTAGTTTTTAACTTCATGTGACCAATTTCCGAACTTGATCAAGATATAATTAAGATAAACAATTTGACAAAATTTCATCAAGATTAGGTAACAAATATGACCTCTAGAGTGTACACAAGTTTTTTCAAGTATTTGACCTAATGACCTAGTTTTTGACCCCACATAACCCATTTTTGAACTTGACCGAGATTTCATTGAGACAAACATTCTGACAAAGTTTCATCAAGATCGGGTCAAAAATATGGCCTCTAGAGTGTACACACGGTTTTTTCAAAGTTTGGCCTAGTGACCTAGTTTTTAACACCATGTAACCCATTTTTGAACTAGACCAAGATATAATTAAGACAAACATTTTGACAAAGTTTCATTAAGATTGGGTCAGAAATACGGCTTCTAGAGTGTACACAAGGTTTTTCAAGTATTTGACCTAGTGACCTAGTTTTTAACCCCATGTAACCCATTTTCAAACTTGACCAAGATATAATTAAGACAAACATTCTGACAAAGTTGCATCAAGATCGGGTAAAAAATATGGCCTCTAGAGTGTACACACGGTTTTTCCAAAGTTTGACCTAGTGACCTAGTTTTTAACACCATGTGACCCATTTTTGAACTTGACCAAGATATAATTAAGACAAACATTTTGACAAAGAGTGTACACACGGAAAGTCCAGACTCTATTGTGCCCATCGCGTCAGGTATACCCTGACGTGTTCGTTGGCGGACGGACTATAAACCTTAGAATTACACACACACACCCGAGTGTACACACGGTTTTTCCAATATTTGACCTAGTGACCTAGTTTTTAACACTATGTGACCCATTTTTGAACTTGACCAAGATATAATTAAGACAAACATTTTGACAAAGTTTCATCAAGATTGGGTCAGAAATACGGCTTCTAGAGTGTACACAAGGTTTTTCAAGTATTTGACCTAGTGACCTAGTTTTTAACCCCATGTGACCCATTTTCAAACCTGACCAAGATATAATTAAGACAAACATTCTGACAAAGTTGCATCAAGCTCGGGTCAAAAATATGGCCTCTTAGAGTGTACCCAAGGTTTTTCCAATATTTGACCTAGTGACCTAGTTTTTGACCCCACATGACCCATTTTCGAACTTGACCGAGATTTCATTGAGACAAACAATTAAGATAAACATTCTGACAAAGTTGAATCAAGCTCGGGTCAAAAATATGGCCTCTAGAGTGTACACAAGGTTTTTCCAATATTTGACCTAGTGACCTAGTTTTTAACTTCATGTGACCCATTTTCGAACTTGATCAAGATATAATTGAGATAAACAATTTGACAAAGTTTCATCAAGATTGGGTAACAAATATGACCTCTAGAGTCTACGCAAGTTTTTTCAAGTATTTGACCTAGTGACCTAGTTTTTGATCCCACATGACCCATTTTGAACTTGACCGATATTTTATTAAGACAAATATTCTGACAAAGTTTCATCAAGATCAGGTGAAAAATATGGCCTTTAGAGTGTACACCCTTTTTTTCTAAAGTTTGACCTAGTGACCTAGTTTTTAAAACCATGTAACCCATTTTTGAACTTGACCAAGATATAATTAAGACAAACATTTTGACAAAGTTTCATCAAGATTGGATCAGAAATACGGCTTCTAGAGTGTACACAAGGTTTTTCAAGTATTTGACCTAGTGACCTAGTTTTTAACCCCATGTGACCCATTTTCAAACTCGACCAAGATATAGTTAAGACAAACATTCTGACAAAGTTGCATCAAGCTCGGGTCAAAAATATGGCCTTTAGAGTGTACACAAGGTTTTTCCTATATTTGACCTAGTGACCTAGTTTTTGACCCCACATGACCCATTTTCGAACTTGACCGAGATTTTATTGAGACAAATATTCTGACAAAGTTTCATGATGATTGCCTCAGAAATGTGGCCTCTAGAGTGAACACAAGCAAAATAAAATGCCAAAATACCCAATTAAAGTAAAAAACATGGGTACCAATAAAATAATCGAAGTTGTCAAATGATAAAACAGTCAATGCAAATTGAGCAATATATGGGTTGCTGAAGGGACACCCAATCACCTTGTACAGTCACCTTGTACAGTCATGTATAAAGCCTATCGTAAAGAAAGTTGATTTTATTAGATTTTGTGTATACAATATTAGTGGAATAGCACCCCAAATGTCGCAAACTTTTATTGTTTTATTTTACCCAATTGAAATCATGAAATACCCAATTAAATATATACCGATGGGTAAATACCCAATTGATCAAAAACCTTATCTGTAGCTCTGATATTTAAACATTGATATGAAAGCACATGTTAAAAAAAAGCAGGTATGGTATACTAAATTAAACACGTAAGGTATTTTGATGCACTTGCACATTTTTGCCAGTACTTGAAAAAATTACTAGCATTCTGGAAATGTCACTTGCATTTGAGCCCTGCGTATGTTCACTCGGTCTTCTACGTACGCCACCGAATTACGGAACTACATCGTCGATTTCCGTAATACGATATTTGAAACGGTTACGGAAATTGACGAGGCAATTCCGATGCAACGTGATGCATACAGAGCTGGACGGAAAGGACCGAACAATGATTCGACTTTCGCTTGCATATTTATTTGATTGTATTGTAATATGATCAATACATCATGGCTCTATTATACCCTCACACCGCAGTATGTGATAAATTAATTTACAACAATTGTCATTTTTGACTTTCAGTATGGTGGAATTTGATTCAGATTCGGACGAAGACAGTTATCAGACAACCTTCCATGAGGAGATGACTGAAGCAAGTTGTCCCATATGTCATAAAGTTTTAAACATAAGTGTTCACTGTTGAGACACAAGAACTACCACTGATATCCGATGTTCGAATGCATCATATGTGAGAAGAAGTTCCACATCAAAACGGGCCTAAAACGACACATTGATGTCCACCAGGAAGACACTCGTTAATGTTCTGTATGCGGCAAATCGTTCAGTCGAAAAGACGCTCTGAAAACACATGTCTCTGTTTTCCATAATAAAACAAGCTCTCATATGTGTGACAAATGTGGCAAACCCTTTGGCAACAAATATCGCCTTATAGGTGACTTTGACGTAGAATACCGCTTAAGTCGGTGCTAGTGGGCGTGAGAGCGTTGCTTTTTTCATTACTTCTCATGAACAGACTCAATAAAATCGAGTCTACTGCTTTATTCTCTTAATTGTGTTTGTTGCTCCCAAAGGATCACCTTTATCAGTATTTATTACTTATATTGAATATTTTAGTGCTGCCTTGTTGGTTAGAGAATAGTTCATGGCTGTGATTTCTTTATTTAAACTGTCCCGTTTATTGGGATGACAGTAGAGTAAGTGTGAGGTTTGGTGCGCCCTAGAACCTGGTTTAAACCACCAGCGGCCTTTATTGAAGGAAAATCACAACGGTGTATAGTTCTCTTCCGAAGCATGCGCCTGTTTGTTTTTAGCCCAATTTCTCTTTTTATACAACACATATAGTAAAGAAGCAAACATTGCAATATTCCGAAAAATATTTTTTTAGTCTAACTTTCGTTTTTGTCTATATCGCCAAGAAATCGTTGTGTATGCCTAAAAAAGTGTATGGAGTCCACTGTACGCCAAAAAAGTTGAATGTGCTAAACTTTTCTATTATTATTTTCGGTATATTTCAGGTCTGAAAGAATGCCTCGTTACAAAAAAACTACAAATCTGACCTAGTACAGAAAAAAGAAAAGTAAAAAGACCGCCATCATTTTGGCCATGCACGAGGTCAGTTAAGAAACGATGCCAGATTCTCCTCCACGTCTTTCAGTGTCGATTTCTACAGGACCATCCAATCCATCACTCGAGTCTCAGTGCTTTAAGTTTGAGACTCGGCTCCGTCGTGTGTGTACTGTATGTGAAATATTTGCCACCAATACTGAGCACCATATTTAAATTATTTTGTTTATTTGTGTGTTTGTTTGTTTGTTTGTATGTTTGTTGTTTGTTTGTTTTTTGTTTGTTGGTATGGTATTTTACCTCAATTTTAATACATGTCAGGTTATATATGTCGGTCGATGTTTTTTGTGGTGGATTCAGACCACCCACTTTTCGGGTAGAACCAGTACTGTACACCTACCGATATCCGTAAGAATCAACACTTCCTCACTTACAAGTCGAGCTCCCAGTGGGATTCGAACCCGCAACGATGAGAGGCGATAAGGTTTACAACGCATCGTCTTATCCACTCGGCCACGGAGACGCCGTATTTCTGAAACTGTTGTTACAACAAGTCGGGTTTAAATTCTCACTGGAGCTTGTGTTATTTTGTGGTATAACCGACTTGTAAATAAATATTACTTGACTTGACTTGACACCAATAAATGAAAGTCAGTTATTTCGTTGAATTCAATCTAGAGCTGCATTTCTTAGTACTGGTTCTACCCAGGCAGACAATCAAGAACATGTATAGAATATAGTAAGTAAAAAGAAAGTAAATATACTTTGTGATACTGCTGGTTATTCTCAGTGGCTGGTCAGTTGGTGGAAACTAAGTTAATATGTACAATATACCAATTATAACTTTGGGGCCTTAAATTGCTTCAAATTGAAATAATGGACCCATACTTAAAATGCTTAGAAAACACACAAAAACATTATATAGTAGTAAAAATAATTTGGTTAGATTTATTAGATCATAAATAAACCTTCAGAAAAATACAGTATTCTGATTCAGAAAAACTGTCTGCTTCGCTTAAGGAACCGGGCAACGATTTTTAGCATCAGTTTCGAATTGACCCCGGTGAAATTCTGAAATAAAGGATAAATGTGAATATTGAATGCTTATCTCTTCTTGAAAACATTTTTCTATGCTTTATTTCTGTCATGACTGGTGAGAATGGAGTTAGGGAAACAATTTAACAAGCTTCCCTGACACCCTGACTGATTCCCATAAGAGTATGTAGGGTTGAAATGCGTAACTGAGGCTTTGTGGAAAATCTGTGAATTTTGTGTTTCTTTTACTGGAACTTATCAATAATTAGTGTGTATATTTGTATTGATTTGTAGGTTGTACTTCATGTTGACAACAAGAACAAATGCATATACTCGGAACAGTAATAGTTTTCGCGACTTTGTTAGACATACCAAGTGTGTCGGTATGTTGTAAGAGCTGTGGTTGAATGTTTCTTATCTCTGATTTGTAAAGCAGTAGGTGTTGTAGATTCACTGGTGTGCTGTATCTTTTTCAGGTGTGTGACAAACTTGTACAGAGGGAGATAGTTGAATCCGGGGCAATCCGCTCATCTGATACGAATATAAATCTGTTGTCTGCCCCTTTGGTCATTCATCTTGTGTACTTATACAGACAGACTTATGTATCATTTCAAATTGTCAATACTTCCTGGTGTATGATCGACTTTACGTCACATTATTTGAGATTCATTTCCGCTTCGATTTGTTTAGAGCATACAAGTCTTATGATATCAAGATCATTTTCACTTCTTACTTTGGATAACGACTTTAATTAAGTATGAAGCAATGGATCGCTGATAATATCCATTAGGTAATAAATCACGCGAGATACTTTAGTTAGATTTATGGCTGTGTGTCTAACAAGACTGGGTCGTTTATGTAGAACGTGTTACAATGTTAGACTGAATACCAACGATACATATATATCATTCGTTTTCTAAATATGTAGATATGCCGTATGAGTAACTGAGTGCAAAGTTGATGGCTCTGGTGTTTTCTTTGATATCTTTCACGTTGACGTGACATAATATGTATACTGAACAAAAAAAGAAACTTTCACATTTTAAGCTGTGATTTGCATAGGGTTGACTTTGTTACACTTTGTACACCAATCTAGATATAATTTCATCACTTTATACTTATCACTCAATCATTCTGATCAATATTAATAATTATCAAAAACCAGAGTTAGTTTGCTAAAACATGTTTTATTCAAATTGCGAAATCACTATATTTGTATTATAAAGGGAGGTAATCTGAAAATAATAATATTCATTCTTGAAAGCTGTATGGCGCAAAAGTGAGTGAACAGGTCAGCTTACTTTCTCCGTCTTTTTGGTGCTGGGGTTATCTTCTGTTTATTTCAAAAGAAAAAACTGTGTTAAATCAAAGTTTAAACCACAATACCCGGAAATGCTGTTTAAACCAAAACAAGGGGAATAACAGTGCGTACAAGTTTGATTCAAGGAAAATTGTTTTCATGACAGTGATGGCCTTTTAATGAAAGTATTAACATATAAACCAAACAATTGTGTTTACATGTATGGGTAAAGTTCTTTTTTTGTTGAGTATATGTATTGTTCAGGCTGCTACTAACGTCATGTATTAGAAATATTGCAGATAAAGCAGTACATATTTATTTTCAGTGTTTATTGCATACTTCCAACATTATTATAAAGTTAAACACCTGTGATATCCAGACTATAACAATAACAAACTAAAATAACGTCAACCATTTTGTTTGTTCGCGAACTATATAAATATTCTCGGTAAACAAGGAAATGGACAACTGATGTTAAACAATGGAAGAGGTGTCGTAATGCTATAATTCATATACCAGTGGAAAGTCACAGATGTGTTACTTTACCGTAAACGTTATTAAACTCAGGAATAAGAGAAATGATATCGTAAATACTCTAGGGGTCAGTTTAAAATCATGCAAACATTTAAGTAATAATTTAAAAACATATAGAATACAGTAATTTTAAAATGCCTATATCACTGGACAAAGACACTTATAAATAATTTAAAACCAAAAAAACGTTTTTAATTTGAACGAAAAATAAAAGAGAAATACCGAAGAGTCAGTCTAAAAGGTATGCATTGCGTTATACACTGGGTATATCCGTCGATAGTATACAGTTCTGCACGTTTTCAGGAAAGAACCATATGCGATTTATTTTGTGATATCATATCTCTGTCATTTTTGACTCGAATTTAAAACGGTTTTGGATTTGTGTGTATAAAATGTGTCAATTCAGTGATTTATGCATTTAAGTACTTGTATCAATATTCCAGTTTACAATTTGAATTATAACTTCAAGTCCATTTCTTTTTTTACCGAGTATATGGTAAAGGCTTATACTCATGCTTAAATATGTGAGCAGGAAGATGTTTGTTACAGTTTATGTGCCACTGGGCGATTTGATACATTCATGCAATAGTATATTTGTTTCTCTGCTTAAGCTATATTTCGTTTCCGTATTTTTAATTATATATGCAAATATACGGATGTTCTTGTCTGTCTTCGCCAGTTATATTTTTTGTAATTTCGTTGGCTTATATCAACAATGTGCATTTTTTTAAATGGATTTTTGATTTATTTTACAGGGTGCGTTAATATATGTTATTGACTTTTGGCATTATAATGATAACAACGGTGTTTCTGTCTAAGCGATTTCAAAGAAGGAATGAATGAATGGTGTTTTACGGCTCGTCGACACATAAATAGGTCATATTGTGCGCAAAACTGATGAAAGATGAAAAAATAAAGTAGTATGTAAAAATTAATTTAAATATATAAAGATAAAACTATTTACAAATAAGGGATGATATGGTAGTAAAATAAACTATATATAAAATCAACAACTGCCCGTCAATAGGTATAAAAATAAGGAAATATATATAAGAACATATTATAATGATTTATATAGTCCGATTTCTTTCAGGAAATCTAAAACAAGACAAAAATCTATAATATCAAACAACTCTTTCATAGTATTAACATTGTAGTACCTTTGACGCATAGGATTAAAGTCTACACATTCCAACAAAGAAAGATAATAATATCGGACAGGGAAAGCAGCAAAACACAAAAACAAACACTTAAACAGACAAGCGAGAAGGCAAAAGTAATAACAAATGCAAAGACATCACAAAAACAAAAGGGTTGACAATAGGGCTACCGCCTTGGAACGGTCAGTGGCAACAAAGGCCACTGGGGGTTTAAACCGGTTCTACGATGCACCAAACCTCACTTTGCAAAGCAGGGTATACATTCTGGTAATTGCTCACCTTGTAATAAATATGAATGAGTATAACGTGTATGCCCTATCCTGCACCGGGCTAGGACAACTTCTTCTCGACGAATGGGTCTACTAGAAGAACGCCATTCTCCGAGTAACGGTTTAATTGAATGGAGTTTATTGTTAACTGACAAATCCCAAGCGACTTGCCTGGAGTTACGAATATATGTGTTAACAACTTTTAAAATCAGTATAAGGTAATTTGGCATTAGACATATGTAAACCTAATGCTGCTTTAGCAGCACAATCAGCTCTATCATTACCATGTATTCCTAAATGGCTTGGAAGCCAGTAGAAAACAAATACAACATTATCAACTATAAGAGAAGTGTACTTTTGTAAAACAGTTGAAGCACAAATGGGTTATCATGTTTCATATTACCCAGGGCTTGAAGATATGAAAGGGAATCAGAAAATATTACAAAATGGTCATCATCAGACTCCTGAATATAGTTTAAGGCAAGTTCAATTGTCTTAAGTTCAGCTGAAAAGATAGAGGCCTTGTCAGGCAAAAATAATTGTTGGTGTTTTCAAAGTCCACGGTGGAATTTGTGGTACTTTGTACCTGACAATCAAATTTAGATCGATTTCAGTTTCTCTTAATTTTGCTTTAATACGAAGTCCAAATGGTCGAATGGCCTTCGATTTTCGATCAAAAAGAGGTTCATAACTAGGATTAAAAGCAGTATCGAAAGAAGGCTAAAAATATCGGACAGGGAAAGCAGCATTCAAGGACGACAGTCAACCACAAAACACAAAAACAAACACGCAAACAGACAAACGAAAAGGCGAAAGTAATAAAAAATGCAAACGACATCACAAACACAAAACGGTTGAAAATAGGGCTACCGCCTTGGAACGGTCAGGGGCAAAGTAGGCCACTGGGGGTTTAAACCGGTTCTAGGGTGCACCAAACCTCACACTTACCCTACTGTCATCCCATTAAAACAGGACAGTGTAAATAAAGAAATCCCCGCCATGATATAAACTCTAACCAACAAGGCAGCATTAATAGGCAATATAAGTAAAACACAAATATGCTCGTGTAAATATAATACAAAAAAAAACAATAGCCTAGAAAGCCACAATGAAGGTACTCAATGACTTGGCAGAAGCCAGAGCAGTAAGAGAATACACCATTAAGGGCACGACAAGAAAGAACATGGACAAACATCAAACGCCACCGTCCCAATGGGCTTTAGGTAGGCGTCATCATAGGGTCCACAGCCTGTCCGGTCATCGTACAATTAAAGAGGAAAGCATAGTGGCGAACTGTAAAAGGGTCCACAACCAAGCATGCAGTACGTTGCAAAATTATAGGGTCATAACCTCTTTTGATAAACTTTTTAACAAGTTTAACAAAGATAGTATGAAAGTGATCATGACCAAGAATCTTACGAAGTTTATAAATCACATCACCATAGAAGTCAGGTTGTGATAGCCTTGTCGCAGAAGAGTCCTTAAATTACATTTATATTTGGAAAGAAGATCAGGGTTACGATAATAAAATTTTGCAAAGGTTTTACGAAGTTTATGGTAACTAATAAAGAATTGATATGTTTGCCAAGTTTAAACAAAATAGAAATACGACACTGCAGTTGAATTTTGTGTATATTGTATATGACGCCCCTTACAACCTTCTTCATCCCCTACCTACACCACTACCACCACCACAACACATACATTCAGGAGAAAAACATATCATTATATACTTTATACCCTTCATCAAATGCTCGTTTGAGACATAATTAAAAAATAAACCATGTTACCCTCCGCCACCACCTAACCCCCTAAAACCTTGTGGAAGACGTCCGAGTTTTAAATTATAAACATTTGACATGCTGTGTATCTCTTTGATAGACGACTATTATATTATACCAATTAATGTCCAAAAGTATGAGAAAATGACACCATAATTGTATTTGATGGCACTTTCCCCAGACTCCACCGATGACGTAGGAGCAAACACATGTATACAGTGTCATTTGAGACATAATTACAAAAAATAAATGACCCCAAGTCCGCCCTCCCAACTCAAAAACGTGGGTATAATAATAGGCATATTATGCCATGAAAAAACATAAAAGGGTTGATAATAGGGGTACCGCCTGGGAATGGTCAGTGACAAAAAAGGACGCTGCGTGTAAGGGTCGGAGGTGGGTTAGTGGGGGGGGGGGGGGGGGGGGGAGGCAGATTATGCCATGAAAAAACATAAAAGGGTTGATAATAGGGCTACCGCCTGGGAATGGTCAGTGACAAAAAAGGACGCTGCGTGTAAGGGTCGGAGGTGGGTTAGTGGGGGGGTGGGGGGGAGGTGTTACCAGGTTCTAGGGTGCAACAAACATTAATAAAATGGGACAATGTAAATAAAGCTATCCCCGCATCTTTGCATCTTTATATTCTCTTAACAAACAAGGCAGCATTAAAAGGCAATATAAATAAAATACATATTAAATGATCATGCATATATAATATAAAAGGACAAAAACCTAATATGTTACAGCAATTATTGTTTCCCAGCGGACATCATTTGGTTAATAATGAAATCGAAGTAGAACGACATTAAACAGTAAAAACAGAAAGAGTTAACATAAATGTCCTCTATTGATATATAATGATGCACAAGTGTGCAATATTCCCTATGCCTAAAGTCGCCTCTTGTCCTTATATATTTATAAACAAAATAAAGCAAGCTAAGCTAATTATTTCCGCGTTTTTATATGGTGTCGATATTACTTTTTCAGTTTGCACCGTGAATTGTACTGGCTTATAATTATGTGTATAACCCTATGTGTATAACCGGTCATATAATCACTGGCGATCTTGATATTATTGAGAATATGATGATCAGACAGTCTATTGCCAACGGTGCTAGGTATCGTCTGTCATCGGATATTGACTTCATTGCCTGTTGCAATGAGTTTTTGGATTCATAATACATGTATGTACTAAGTTGTGTATACGCGAAAGCGCAGATACAATTCATGTATTGCCTGCATAAAAACAATTGAAATTATCGAAGCGTGTGTACAATTTAATGAGTCAATTTTCCTCTGCTTCCACGTCCGTCGTCTCACAATTTACGTCATCTTGAGAAAGGAATCCCTACAATGCAATGCACTAGGTGCAATGCACTAGTTTCCAGAATTTCCCAAAATTCTACATAAAACAAGTTTTATCACAAGTTTTAGTTCATGTACATGTATCACTACTAATGTTCCTATTGAACCAATGGCGTTATGTAGGCGTTAATTTGAGGAAGCTATATATGACTTTAACATTAACTTGATTTCCAATTAGAATGGCATTTCACGTCTGCCTGTCCTCTGCGACACCATTTAATACTTAAGTCTTAAATCGTTTGGAGGTCTCAGCAAGAAACGTAAAGACAATGTATACTTTGGACCGTTAGTAAACAGTAGTCGAACACGTTTATCTATAGTATAAAATTTGACCAGCCGGAGCAAAGCTATATGTTGGTATGTTTTTTTCTCTCACAGTCCTCTGGAGTGTTATTATCTATGCTAAGATCTTATCAGTACTTATTTCACATTAATCGATGAGCATAAAACATGTAATGCATCCTGTTCGACGTCAATACCCAAATTAACATTAACGTTGTCTCGACTACAAATCAGTAGTGTTATTACTACCGGGGCTAGAGGGCGCGAGCGGTAGCTAGCATATTTCACTACCGCTCACGAACAGTCTCAATCAAACCGAGACTGCAATATTTCGTATGTGTCGTGCTCGGCCGTTTCCAAAGGTCCATAATCATACTCTTTTTTATAGCACAGTGGCGTTGCTTGTGCAGTGTGGCGGCAGTAAAACGTCTCCCCGCGCTTGCAATCAGTACTGTTATTCATTCGATCTTTGGAGATCGCTGAGCCCGATACTTATATTTTGTTATCGGTGGTACATTTTCAATTTCTCTTGTTTTCTTACTTAATTTTTGATTCGTTGGTTCCACTACTCCGTCCGATAAAAGGCTCTGGGTATTGTTTAACCACTTATAGGATATGTTGTCTGCTTTTTAATTTAGTCTTTTGGCTGTTACTTGTGATACGCAGGCTTCATAACCGCTGCTCCCAACTAAATTCCTTTGTTTATTCTTTTGGCTGTTACTTGTGATACACAGGCTTAATAACCGCTGCTAAATTCCTTTGTGTTTATTTCGTTCTTCGGGGCATTTAATTTTATTAGATACTGGGACCATACGCCGTACGACATGCGGAAGCATATAACTCCATGTCCACCGCCGTATGCATGCCATCTTCGGGATGGTTTAAATTGTGTACTATTGATTTTATGAATATTGAGTTCTGCTCAACCCGGGGATAGAGGGCGTTAGCGGTAGCTAGCATATTTCACTATATTTCGTATGTGTCGTGCTCGGCCGTTTCCAAAGGTCCAAAGGTCCATTATCATACTCTTTTTTACTGCTCCTTTGGGATCCTCAAGCCAAAACTTGGTGGCTTTCAAGTAGAATAATTCTCAAGGTCTCACTAAACCTAAATTTTCGTTATTTCCCTTGCCAGTCACGGTAGGAACATACTTGTGCTTCAAAGAAAGATCTGTTTTTTTCGGTTCTTGTTAGTTTCTTAAAATGTGCAAATATTTTCTCTTTTTTTTTCCAGGTGACAGGAATGGCACAAGTTCATGATCTCTGGTTTGGATATGCCTGAATGCGTCTGAACCCAATTACTAAGTAGTTTTGAAAATGAAAGTGAAATGTGTCAATTCACCCGGGTCTGTACAAACTATGGACATTTAAAAAAAAAGCAAATTGGTCGACCCCGTGTTTTTACTGGATAATTCGAGCAACGGACATTAAGTTTCACAAAGTTAACAATTTTAAGAAAATTTGGGTAGTTGTACAGTAGTCCAAAGAGGCCCTGCTACATGTACATATGCAGAGTAAAGTAAAAACAACTGTGTTGTGAGACGTTAAGCCGGTTCTAGGGGGCATGAGAGTTGTTGCACTCTACATTACCTCTTATAAACATGACTCAATAAAACCGAGTCTGCTACTTCTGTCTCTTGTTTGTTTTTGTTGCTTCCAATGGATCCCCTTTTCAGTATTTATTGACATTCACACTATCGTTTGTTTAGTGCTGTGTGGCGGTTGTAAAAACAAATCAGTAGTGTAGTTACATACTTGTTACATCATCAAGTCCAATCGTTGTAACTTTAAAGTAGAATAGTAGAATATATGGACGTCAGAAGGCATTTAGACCTACAATCGTATATGGACTGAAACGAAGCTGAGGTCCATTTAACATTTAACATTTAACATTCTAGGTATATCTGCCCAGTCCATACATTTGCATTGGAATCGAAGCACCTTATATTATTTGTTATATTAATCTAAATCTGACCAACAAATAAAAACAATACGTGTTATATTTTATTTAAATTTGGCGTCGTATATCCTACATGTCCAACATTGTAGCTTTCGGACTGGGACCTATCACAGAAAACTGACCGATTGTCGTCACATTCGCAAAGAATGAAATACACATACATGTATGAGGTGTATGATAATTTATAGTGAAATTCATGTTTGTATATTTATATCATCATATATTTTGGCATTCACACCAGCGATCGTTTAGTGCTGTGTGGGAGAGGGACAAGATCGTCCCGTGCTACGAATCAGTATTGTTTTCACTTATTGGTCCTTTGCGATCATCGAGCATAATCATTGTGTAGTTTAATAAGAATACCAGTCAGACCGGTGGTAGTTTGCTTGATATGGGTTTCATCTAAAATTACCTCTCACGAACAGTTACAGACTACTGATTTCTTATTTAGTCTGTGTTTGTTGTTTCAAACGAATCCATCACGTGTTTGACATGGCGCATGGATAGGAAAACGATATCGTGCCATATTGTAAATGGATTATAATATTGCATCTTTATATCATTCAATAATGGATCTGTAAACCGTTTCTTCGACATTCAGAACAATTGCAAGTCCAATTTCATTGTGAATAGAAATATTACTAAAGAGACTAAATTTGACAAAAGAGACAACATATTAATACAGCTGTCTAGCAAAGGTAATTACGTTACAAACAAATCGTACAAATTGGTGTATTGCATGGCTATTCCAAGAGCCATGCAAGTCATATTTCACGTTTTCCAGTCTCGTTTGGGAAACGGCTAATACATCCATTTCATGTCATTCAAAAGTGATATCGGTACATATTATATACTCTGTGATGAGGGCACAGCTAGTCTGCCATATACCTAATTATTGCATACGCATTTACAAGCTCCGTTTACTTTCAATGTAACAGGAAACGTCAGTATTCGCCCATAATGACGTGTAGTAAAGTCATATTGGGTGTGTAATGTAAACTAGTTCGTGATTGGTGAAATGTTCTGTTCATGTCAAAGAAAGTATATCACGTGATGTAAACAATGTTGATTTCATTGTGAAAATTCCCATTATGTAATGACAATGTGTTTGTTTCAAATAAATGTCCTTTGTGAAGCTTAAATTTTTCAACCCGTTTTATTCTCTCTAATTTAAAAATGCGTATGCAATAAAAAGGAGTATTAGATTTATATTGGGATATATGCACTCGTTCTTTTACGCATAAAAATGGCGCTCCTAAAGTCGCGCAATATTAATACGCAAAAGAACTCGTGCATATATCCCAATACAAATCTAATAACCTATAACTCTGATTTAAGTATAATTTGAAGTGACATCTGTCAGTATCATACGCAGGTAATACTGTCTCGACCCCGATAGCTCTGGATCGACTGGCAGTTATGCTGATGATATGCCTTGTTACATGTATGCAAAATGAAATATGTGATGATCAATCTGTAGGTCAATTATGCATAATATTCCTACAAATGGCGGATGTTAGTCCGTTTATGTATCATTTGGTTTCCATTATCAAATTAAAATTCTGTCAAAAGTTTGGAATAATCGCTCTGCCCATACCTCTATAAATACATTGTTAATATTTTTGTATTGCATTACACTATGCATTACAATAAGTGTTAATACTATCAGGATGGGAATGATATGGAAAATACGAGTCACGTGTAGTTTCAACAAATTAATCACGTTTAGCTTATGCACATATTGTCTGCTGATTTATATTCTTGATATATTGCACAGCTTAAGGTATATTTTTAGAATTTCCTGATCTAATTAACACGTTTATTAAAGTCATGTAATCGCAGCTTGTAACAGTTTTTCTTTTATATTTTCCTTTGAGATCATCGAGCCCAATATAGGTGGTTTTGAAGTATGTATCACTTAAGCATTACCTTACCTCTCATGAACAACTCAGTAAAACCGAGTTTGGTTGTTTAAGTTGTTGCTTTCACTATGAGGAATAAAGAATTTTCCTCGTTCACTATGAGGAATTAAGACTGTGTCCTCGTTCACTATGAGGAATCAAAACTGTTTCCTCGTTCACTATGAGGAATCAAGATTGTTTCCTCGCGTTCACTATGAGGAATCAAGACTGTTTCCTCGTTCACTATGAGGAATCAAGACTGCGTCCTCGTTCACTATGAGGAATCAAGACTGTTTCCTCGCATTCACTATGAGGAATCAAGACTGTTACCTCGCGTTCACTATGAGGAATCAAGACTGTGTCCTCGTTCACTATGAGCAATTAAGACTGTGTCGTCGTTCACTATGAGGAAACACGACTGTGTTGTCGTTCACTATGAGGAATCAAGACTGTGTCCTCGTTCACTATGAGCAATCAATACTGTGTCGTCGTTCACTATGAGGAATCAATACTGTGTCCTCGTTCACTATGAGCAATCAAGACTGTGTCCTCGTTCACTATAAGGAATCAAGACTGTGTCGTCGTTCAATATGAGAATCAAAACTGTGTCCTAGTTCACTATGAGGAATCAAGACTGTGTCCTCGTTCACTAAGAGGAATCAAGAATGTGTCCTCGAGACTGTTTCCTCGTTCATTATGAGGAATCAATACTGTGTCCTTGTTCACTTTGAGGAATCAAGACTGTGTCCTCGTTCACTATAAGGAATCAAGACTGTGTCCTCGTTCACTATAAGGAATCAAGACTG